>JAPVLO010000732.1:600000-855469 GCA_027257055.1 Cephalopachus bancanus | reverse complement strand
TGAAATTCTTGCTTAAGAAGAAAACAGAGCTGGGCTCGGTGGCTCAGCCTATAATCCCATGCTGTGGGAGGCTGAGGTGAGTGGATTGCCTGAGCCCGCGGGTTCGAGACCTGCCTGGGCAACTTGGCGAGACCTCATCTCTACAATAAATCAAAAAATCAGCCAGGAGTGGTAGCGCGCGCCTGTAGTTCCAGCTACTTGGAAGGCTGAGGCGGAAGGATCGCCAGAGCCCAGCAGGTCGAGACTGCGGTGGCCGGGAGCGGCCCTCCAGTCTGGGCGACAGAGGGAGAGTCCAATTCAAAAAAAAAAAAAAGAAAAAAACATTTAGGTTGGGTGCAGTGGCTCATGCCTGTAATCCCAGTACGTTTGAAGGTTCAAGGTCAGCCTGGGCAACATAGCAAGGCCCCAGCTCTACAGAAAATTTTTTAAAAATAGCCAGGCGTCGGTGGCTCAGCCTGTAATCCCGCGCCTTTGGGAGGCTGAGGTGAGTGGATTGCCTGAGCCCGCGGGTTCGAGACCTGCCTGGGCAGCGAGACCTCATCTCTACAATAAATCAAAAAATCAGCCGGGCGTGGTGGCGCATGCCTGTAATTCCGGCTACTCGGAAGGCTGAGGTGGCAGGATCGCCGGAGCCCAGCAGGTCGAGGCTGCGGTGGCCGGGAGCGGCCACTGCACTCCAGTCTGGGCGACAGAGTGAGACTCCAACTCAAAAAAAAAGAAAAAAAAGAAAAAATAGCCAGGCATGGCCGGGAGTAGTGTCTCACACCTGTAACCCCAGCACTTCGGGAGACAGAGATGAGAGCATTGCCTGAGCCCACGGGTTCGAGACCAGCCTGGGTAACATGGCAAGACCTTGTCTCTACAATAAATCAAAAAATTAGCCAGGCGTGGTGGCACCCGCCTGTGGTTCCAGCTACTTGGAAAACAGGCTGAGGTGGGAGGATTTGCCTGAGCCCAGCAGGTCAAGGCTGCCGTAGCTATGATCATGCCACTATACTCCAGCCTGGGTGACAGAGTGAGACTATAACTAAAAAAAAAAAAAAAAAAAGCCAGGTTTGATGGCTCAGCCTGTAATCCCACGCCTTTGGGAGGCTAAAGTGAGTGAATTCCCTGAGCCCATGGGTTCGAGACTCGCCTGGGCAACTTGGTGAGACTTCATCTCTACAATAAATCAAAAAAATTAGCCAGGTGTGGTAGCACACGCCTATAGTTCCAGCTACTCGGAAGGCTGAGGCGGAAGGATCGCTGGAGCCCAGCAGGTCGAGGCTGCGGTGGCCGGGTGCGGCCACTGCACTCCAGTCTGGGCGACGGAGTGAAACTCCAACTCAAAAAATAAATAAATAAATAAAAATCAAGGCATGATGGTACATGCCTGTAGTCCCAGCTACTCAAGAGGCTGAGGCAGGAGAATCCCTTGAGCCCCCAAGTCTAGACTGGGCGCAATGGCTCAAGCCTGTAATCCCAGCACTTTGGGAGGCCGAGGCAAGTGGATTGCCTGAGCACGTGAGTTCGAGACCAACCCGGGCAACTTTGCTGAGACCTCTACAATAAATCAAAAAGTAGCCAGGCGTGGTAGCATGCACCTACAGTTCTGGCTCCTTGGAAAGCTGAGGCAGAAAGATTGCCTGAGCCCAGCAGGTCAGTGCTGGGGTGGCCATGAGCGTGTCACTGCACTCCAGCCCGGGCGACGGAGTGAGACTCCAACTCAAAAAAAAAAAGTTTAAACTTATGTATAATCAGGGCAGGTATTAACTTGGTACCGGTGTAGCCATTATTTAGATACTGAAACACTTTCATCATAGTTGATCAACATCACCGTTGTGAATCTCCCAGGGGCGCCCTGGCTCTCCAGGATGTGCCCCACCCTCTCTGGGAACCCTTCAGTCCAACCTACAACCTAGCACCTACAGGGTTAACAGCAGACCCAGCAGGGGCCTCCCAGCTCTCCTGTCCAGGCTGCACATTTTTAACATCACCTCTGGGTACAGCCATCGACTCTTCAAAATGCCTGCATTCGAAACGCTAAATCATCCACAGCTTCATGAAATAAGACCCTCGCTCCCCTCTCTCCATCACCAATTATTGATAACGGTGTGACCTCTTCTGAGCCTGATGATATCAGAGACATAATTCTGCACAGCAGTGAGTAAAAGGGCCTGGGCCCGGGGCCAAGTCCTCCCTTCCTCCCCACCTGGTACCTTGTCGAGGAGAGCCTTACCCTTATTTCCACATCACGGTCGTATTTGTCATTCCTGGTGGCAACCCGATATCCCTTTGTTTTAACACACTGGAGTTGGCCTAACCCTTCCTCCGCAGCGGGACATATGGTCCATTTTTGTTCAGCCTTCCAAATGTTAAAAACGCACTCTGTTGGAAATGGAATTTCCATGTGGTGCCCATCTTTCTGGTAATAAACCACGGATTTCCTTCCTGACTCAAACTTCAGTTTTGCAAATCACAAGACATAGTTTAACTTTTTGTCTGCAAATGTTTTCTGTTGTCATTCTTTGAAATAAGAATCCATGTGCTCAGTGGTGTAATGTTGTAGTTTAAGATGCTATTTATTTTGACTTTAAGTTCATAAAGGATTTATAAAAATATATGCACGTTGAAATCAATACTGAGGGAATCGGGGAGAAGGAAATATAAGAGGTCTATCAGATCGGTATTGTATTCCATTGCTGGTAAGAAAGACCAGCAATAATAGTGGCTTAAATACCACAGATGTTTATTTTTCTCTTACGTAAATGAAATCTGGACAGAGGAAACCTAGGGCTGATGTGGTAACTCCACAAAAGCAAGGATACAGGCTCTTTCTGGCATTCTGCTTCATTATCCTTAGAATATGGCTTCCATCCTCAAGGACACCTCCTCTCTCCGGATAACTGCAGGAGCTCCAGCAATTGCAGCTACATTCCAGGCAAGAAGAAGGAGAAAGAAGAAACCCCACAATTCCAGTTTTCTTTAAGAAGCATCTTGGAAGTTCCAGCCCCAAACTTCAACTTATATATCTTTGGCTGGAATTTAGCTGCAAAGGAGGTTGAGAAATGCAGTCTTATTCCTTTTTCTTTTATTTTCTTTTTTTTTTTTTTTTTTTTTTTTTTTTGAGTTGGAGTCTCACTCTGTCGCCCAGACTGGAGTGCAGTGGCCGCTCCCGGCCACCGCAGCCTCGACCTGCTGGGCTCGGCAATCCTTCCGCCTCAGCCTTCCAAGTAGCTGGAACTACAGGCGCGCGCTACCATGCCCGGGTAATTTTTTTTATTTATTGCAGAGATGAGGTCTCGCCAAGTTGCCCAAGCGGGTCTTGAACCTGCAGGCTCAGGCAATTCACTCACCTCGGCCTCCCAAAGCGCAGGATTACAGGCTGAGCCACTGAGCCTGGCTTCTTTTTTTCTTTTTCTTTTCTTTTCTTTCCTTATTTTTTTTGATGAGTTGGAGTCTCACTCCAGGCTGGAGAGCAGTAGCATGATCACAACTCATTGCAGACTTAAACTCTTGGGCTCAGCGATCCTTCTATCTCAGCCTCCCAAGTAGCTGAGACTACAGGCACACACCATCATGCCTGGTTGATGTTTTATATTTTTGTAAAGACAGTGTTTTACTACATTGCCCAGGATGGTCTCGAACTCCTGGACTCCAGCAAACCTTCCACCTTGACCTCCCAAAGTGCTGAGATTACAGGTGTGAACCACCATGCCCAGCCAGAAATGCAATCTTTTAGCTGTGCACAGTTCCACCTCAGATAAAATCAGGACTTAGTTACTGGAAAGAAGGGAGAATGGATAATGGATAGGCCACTAGTCATCTCTGCTACAGCTAAGGAAATAAAATAGGCCAGGTTGGTTGCTCACACCTGTAATCCCAGCACTTTGGGAAGCTGAAGTGAGAGGATTGCTTGAGTCCAGGAGCAGCCTGGACAACATAGTGAGAACTAGTCTCTACAAAAAATTTTAAAATTAGCCAGATGGGCCAGGAGGCCAAGGCAAGTGGGTTGCCTGAACCCACGGGTTTGAGACCAGCCCAGGCAACTTGGCAAGACCTCGTCTCTACAATAAATCAAAAAAATTAGCCAGGTGTGGTAGTATGCACCTGTAGTTCTGGCTACTTGGAAGCCTGAGCCCAGCAGGTCGACGCTGGGGTGGCCGTGAGCATGCCACTGCACTCCAGCCTGAGCGACGAAGTGAGACTCCAACTCAAAAAAAAAAAATTAGCCAGGTGTGGTGGTGCACACCTGCAGTTAATCTACTTGGAAGGCTGAGACAGAAGGATCATTTGAGCCCAGGACATAGAAGCTGTGGTGAGCCATGATTGTGCCACTGCACTCTAGCCCGAGCAACAAAGTGAAAGCTTGACTCAAAAAAAAACAAGAGCCGGGCTCGGTGGCTCAGCCTGTAATCCCAGCACTTTGGGAGGCTGAGGTGAGTGGATTGCCTGAGCCCGCGGGTTTGAAACCAGCCTGGGTAGGCGAGACCTCATCTCTACAATAAATCAAAAAATCAGCCGGGCGTGGTAGCACATGCCTGTAATTCCGGCTACTTGGAAGGCTGAGGCGGAAGGCTCGCCGGAGCCCAGCAGGTCGAAGCTGCGGTGGCCGGGAGCGGCCACTGCACTCCGGTCTGGGCGACAGGGTGAGACTCCAACTCAATAAAAGAAAAAGAAAAACCCAGAAGTTCAGCTGATTCGCAAAACTGTCTCCTGTAAGGAACTTGAAAGTGTCCGGCTGCCAACCCATCTCCGACATCCTAATGATGGAAGCAGAAAGGAAATTCATAACTAAATGCAAAGTATATTACCTAAGCAAAGAAAGCAAAGCCTTCGCACAGAAAGAAAAGAAAGCATCTTTTCCCAACAGAGAGGTTAAAAAAAAAGTCTACCCACAGGTCTTCCTGGGGAAGACATGGCACATGTGGCCAATATCCTCACAATATTTCTGCAATCATGAAACAACATGATTCTGGGATTTGCTTCAAATATTCAGCGTGGGGGTGTGGGTGGGAGTGTAGCTAAAACCAGATGGGCCATGAGTTGGTGATTGTTGGACTGGGTGATGGAGACATGGGAGTGTGTTATATGTTTCCCTTTGCTTTGGTGTATATTTAAATTTTTTCCACAGTAAAAAAAGAATTTAAACGCGGCCGTAAATCCCTTCCGACAATTGCTTTTTAAAATGTTCCTTTTAATAAACTTGCTTTTAAGTTCAATTGACAAGTGGTTTTTATACAACTACTCTCTCATATTTTGGGCCTTTTTATCTACTTTCCTCATTTATTAACTTATTTTTTAACAGCTTTGTTGAGATATAATTTACACACCCTACAATTCATCCTTTTTTTGTTGTCGAGTTGGAGTCTCACTCTGTCACCCAGGCCGGAATGCAGTGGCACAATAACCATGCACTGCAGCCTCCATTTCCTGGGCTCTGGCCATCCTCCTGCCTCAGCCTCCCGAGTAGCTGGAACTACAAGCATGCACCACTGTGGTCAGCTAATTTTTTAATTTACTGTAGAGACGAGGACAGCAAATTCATCCTTCTTAAATGTACAAGTCAACGGTTTCTCACAGTTGTGCAACCATCACCACAATCTAATTTTAGAATACTTCCTCCACCCCCAAAAGAAACCCCATGCCTACTAGCAGTCACTGCCCCCTCTCATTTCCCTGTTCCCAGCCCGAGGCAACTAAGAATCCACTTTCTGTCTCTACTCATTTGCCTATTCTGTGTATTTCATACAGAAAGAGTCACATAGTATGTTTCTTTGTGACCAGCTTCTTCCACTTAACATGCTGTCTTCAAGGTTCATCCATGCTATGGCATGTGTCAGTACTTTATACCTGTTTATAGCCAAAGAAAATTCCATCATTTTGATAGACGTTTTGTTTAGCCAACCATCAATGGGTGGACATTTGTGTTGTTTGTAAGTTTTGGCAATTATGAATAATGTTACTAAGAAGCTTCATGTACCAGTTTCCACGTGGATGGATTCACACCTAGGAGTAGACTTGCTGGGTTAAATGGTAATTCTATGTTTGATATTTTGAGGAACTGCAAAATTGTTTTCCAAGGTGGCTGTACCATCTTGCATTCCCACTAGCAATGTAGGATTCTAACTTCTCCATAACCCCATCAACACTTATCATTATCTGTCTTTTACTTTAGCCATACTAGTTGGTGTGAGGAGGTATCTCACTGTGGCTTTAATTTGCATTTCCCTATTGACCAATGAATTTGACCATTTCTAATGTGCTTATTGGTCGTTTGTATATCTTCTTTGAAGAAATGTCTATTTGTCAGGCATGGTGGCTCATGCCTACAATTCCAGCACTTTGGGAGGCTGAGGCAGGAGGACTGCTTGAGCCCAGGAGTTCGAGACCAGCCTAGGCAACATAGCAAGACCTCGTCTCTACCAAAAAAATAAAAATTAAAAATTGGCCAGGTTGCCGGGCTCGGTGGCTCAGCCTGTAATCCCGCGCCTTTGGGAGGCTGAGGTGAATGGATTGCTCGAGCCCATGGGTTCGAGACCCGCCTGGGCAGCGAGACCTCATCTCTACAATAAATCAAAAAATCAGCCGGGCGTGGTAGCGCATGCCTGTAATTCCGGCTACTCGGAAGGCTGAGGCGGCAGGATCGCCGGAGCCCAGCAGGTCGAGGCTGCGGTGGCCGGGAGCGGCCACTGCACTCCAGTCTGGGCGACAGAGTGAGACTCCAACTCAAAAAAAAAAATAGCCAGGTGTGGTGGTGCATACCTGTAGTCCCAGTTACTCAGGAGGCTGAGGAGGGAGATTTGCTTGAGCCCAGGAGTTCAAGGCTGCAGTGAGCTGTGAACATGCCAGTGTACTCCAGCCCAGGTGACAAAGTAAAACTACAACTGGAAGGAAGGAAGGAAGGAAGGAGGAAGGAAGGAAGGAGGAAGGAAGAAAGGAAGGGGGAAGGAAAGATTCTTTAAATCCTTTGCCCACTCTTTACTTGGTTTATTTTTCTTTTTATTGTTGGGTTGCAAGTGTTCTTTATATAGTCTGGACAGGAGTCCCTTATCACATATATGATTTGCAAATACTTTATCCCTTCTATAGCTTGTCCCAACTTTTTTTTTTTTTTTTTTTTTGAGTTGGAGTCTCACTCCATCGCCCAGGCTGGAGTGCAGCGGCACGCTCACGGCCACCCCAGTGTCAACCTGCTGGGCTCAGGCAATCCTTCCACCTCAGCCTTCCAAGTAGCCAGAACTACAGGCGTGTGCTACCACACCCGGCTAAGTTTTGAATTTTTTTTTACCAAAATCTTTGTGACTTTCGGTAAAACAAGGCCTTCTTAGATACAACACCAAAAAGCACAGTTACTAAAGAACAAAACAGACAAATTGGACTTCCATCAAAATTTAAAACTTTTGTGTTTCAAAGAACACCATCAAGGAAATTAGGACAGGCTGGGTGTGGTGGTTCAGGCCTGTAATCCCAGCAATTTGGGAAGCCGAGGTGAGGGGATTACTGGAGCCCACGGGTTCAAGACCAGCCTGGGCAACTTGGCAAGACCTCATCTCTACAGTAAATCAAAAACAGCTGGGTGTAGTAGCACGTGCCTGTAGTTCTGGCTACTTGGAGGGCTGAGGTGGAAGGATCACCGGAGCCCAGCAGGTCGACGCCGGGGTGGCTGTGAACATGCCACTGTACTCCAGCCCAAGCGATGGAGTGAGACTCTAACTCAAAAAAATAAAAAAATTTGTATAGGAATTGTTTTGAATCTATAGATCATTTTTGGGAATACTGCTGCATAACAATATTAAGTCTTCCAGGCCACAAAATATGGCGACTTTCCTCTCATCTAGTTCTTCTTTAATTTCTTTCAACAATGTTTTAAAGTTTTCAGAGTATAAGTTTTGTACTTCAGCCGGGCTCGGTGGCTCAGCCTGTAATTCCACGCTGGGCAACTTGGCGAGACCTCATCTCTACAAGAAATCAAAATTAGCCGGGTATGGTAGCGCGCGCCTGTAGTTCCAGCTACTGGGAAGGCTGAGGCGGAAGGATCGCCGGAGCCCAGCAGGTCGAGGCTGCGGTGGCCGGGAGCAGCCACTGCACTCCAGTCTGGGCGACAGAGTGAGACTACGACTTCAAAAAAAAAAAAAAAAAAAGTTTTGTACTTCCTCTGTTAATCTACTTCAAAGTATTGTGTTCTTTTAGATGTCATAGTAAATGAAATTGTTTACTTATTTTTATTTTCAGATTTTCACTGATTTTTTTTTTTTTTTTTTTGGAGTGGGAGTCTCTGTCACCCAGGCTGGAGTGCAGCCACCGCAGCCTCCAACTGCTGGACTCAGGCAATCCTTCCACCCCAGTCTTCCAAGTAGCTGAAACTACAGACATGTGCCACCACGCCCAGCTAATTTTTTGATTTATCGTAGAGACGATGTCTCACTCTGTTGCCTAGGCTGGTCTCAAACCAGTGGGCTCAGGCAATCCTCTCACCTCTGTTCTCCAAAGTGCTGGGATCACAGTTGTGAGCCTCCATGCCGGCTTCCCTGGTATTTCATAGAGACACAGTAGACTTCTGTATCTTGATCTGATTTCCCGCAACTTTGCTGAACTTGTTTTTTAATTCTAATGGCTTTTAGTGGATTTTTTTTTACCACTTATAATATATGGGATCGTGTCACCTGCAAATAGAAGAGCTTTGTTTCCTCCTTTCTAATCTGGGTGACCTTTTCTTCCTTACCTACAACATTTTTTTTTTTTTTTCGAGTTAGAGTCTCACTCTGTCGCCCAGACCGGAGTGCAGTGGCAGCTCCCGGCCACCGCAGCCTCGACCTGCTGGGCTCCGGCGATCCTTCCACCTCAGTCTTCCAAGTAGCTGGAACTACAGGCTTGCACTACCACATCTGGCTAATTTTTTTATTTATTGTAGAGATGAGGTCTCGCCAAGTTGCCCAGGTGGGTCTCGAACCTGCGGGTTCAGGCAATCCACTCACCTCAGCCTCCCAAAGTGCTGGGATTACAGGCTGAGCCACCGAGCCCGGCTCTACCTACAACATTTAATGGATGCAGTGAGAATGACATCCTCGTCTTGCTTCTGGTTTTCTTTCTGCATTTATTCTTTCACCGTCAGGTATGATGTTAGCTGTGGGAGTAATGCTCTTTATTGAGGTGAGGAAGTTCCCTTCTGTTCCTGGTTTGTTTAGTGCTTTTGATTATGAAAAAGCATTGGATTTTGTTGAACTTTTTTCTGTACCTACTAATTGTAGTTTGTATCCTTTATTGATATGGTTTATTGCATTAATAGATTTTTGAATGCTAAGTCAATCTTGTATTCCTGGGATAAATAAATTCCTGTTGTGTGCTTCTTTTCATGTGTATCTGGATTCAATTTGCTAGCATTTTGTTTTTTTGTTTCTTGAGTCAGAGTCTCACTCTGTCGCCCAGGCTGGAGTGCAGTGGCACGCTCACAGACACCACAGCCTCGACCTACTGGGCTTAGGAAATCCATCTGCCTCAGCCTTCCAAGTAGCTGGAACCACAGGCATGCATCACCACACCAGGCTGATTTTTTATTTTTTGTGGAGACAAGGTCTCGTTATGTTGCCCAGCCTAGTCTTGAACTCCTAGGCTCAAGCGATCCTCCCGCCTCAGCCTCCCAAAGTACTGGGCTTACAGTTGTGAGCCGCCACGCCTGGCCCACACAGGTGTTTATAGCAGCTTCATTCATAATTGCCAAAAATTTGGAAGTGACTAAGATGTCCTTCAGTAGGTGAATGGATAAGTAAACCATGGTACATCCAGACAACAGAATATTATTCAGCGCCAAAAAAGAGCTATTAAGCCATGAACTTATTAAGCCATGGAGGAACTTAAATGCATATTACTAAACAAACAAAGCCTTTCAGTCCGAGAAGCTACATACTATGTGGTACCAACTATCCAACAATCTGAAAAACACAAAACTATGGAAACAGTATAAAAATTGGTAGCTGCCAGGGGGAAAGAAAGGAAAGAGGGAGGGAGGAAGAAGCAGAGCACCAAGGTCAGGCACAAAGGCTCACGCCTGTAATCCCCGCACTCTGGGAGACTGAGGTGAGAGGATTGTCTGAGCCCACAGGTTCGAGACCAGCCTGGGCAACTTGGTGAGACCTCATCTCTACAATAAATCAAGAAAAATAAGCCAGGCATGATGGAGCATGTCTGTAGTTACAGCTACTTGGAAGGCTGAGGCAGAAGGATGGCCTGAGGCCAGCAGGTCGACTCTGGGGAGGCCGTGAGCATGCCACTGCACTCCAGCCTGGGTGACAGTGAAACTCCAACTCAAAAAAAAAAAAAAGGCCAGGCTCAGTGGCTCAGCCTGTAATCCCAGCACTTTGGGAGGCTGAGATGAGTGGAGTACCTGAGCCTGCGGGTTCGAGACCTGCCTGGGCAACTTGGCGCGACCTCGTCTCTACAATAAATAAATTTAAAAAATTAGCCGGGCGTGGTAGTACGCGCCTGTAGTTCCGGCTACTTGGAAGGCTGAGGCAGAAGGATCGCCGGAGCCCCATGCCACTGCACTCCAGTCTGGGCAACAGAGTGAGACTCCAACTCCAAAAAAAAAAAAAAGAAATCAGAGTACAGAGGATGTTTAAGGCAGGGAAATGAATCTGTGTGATACTGTCATGATGGGTACACACCATTATACATTTGTCTGAACCCTTAGACTGTATAACCCGAAGTGAAGCCTAATGTAAACCATGGACTTCAAAAGATAATGACGTGTCATTGATCATAACAAATGTACCACTCAGGTGCAGGATGTCAGAAGCAGGGGAGATTGTGCCTCTGTAGGGACAGAAGTATGTGGGAAATTTCTGACTTTTCCACTCAGTTTTACTGTGAATTTAAAACTGCTCTTGGGCTGGACGCAGTGACTCACACATGTAATCCCAGCACTCTGGGAGGTTGAGGTGGGAGAATCACTTGAGCCCAGGAGTTCGAGACCAGCCTGGGCAACATAGTGAGATCAGGTCTCTACAACAAATCGAAAAGTTAGCCAGGCGTGGTGGCGCAGTGCTTGTAGTCCCAGCTACTCAGGTGGCTGAGACCCAAGGATTGCCTGAGCCCAGGAGGCTGAGACTGCAGTGAGCTGTGAGTGTGCCATTGCCTTCCGGCCTGGGTGACAGAGTGAGACTCCAACTCAAAAACAAACAAACCACAAAAAATTGTTCTTAAAAATAAAGTTTAGGGGCTGGGCATGGTGGCTTAGCCTGTAATCCCAGCACTTTGGGAGGCCGAGGCGAGAGAATTGCCTGGGCCCGGGGATTCAAGACCAGCCTGGGCAACTTGGTGAGACCTCATCTCTACAATAAATCACAAAAACTAGCCAGGTGTGGTGGCGTGCGTCTGTAGTTCCAGCTGTTTGGAAGGAGCGCCTAAGCCCAGCAGGTCGAGGCTGTGATGGCTGTGAGCATGCCACTGCACTCCCATCTATGGGTGACAAGAGTGAGACTCCAACTCAAAAATAAATCAATCAATAAAAAATAAAGCTTAGGCCGGGCACAATGGCTCTGGCCACTCAGAGGCATTCATCAAACTCTCTGACTCTGTGTGTATGTGTGACCAGAAGCCTGATGTTCCCAGGCTTTGCTGTGTGGCACTTTCCGGAGAAGCACCCAGAAGCTAGGCCCAGACAAAATCAGTCCTCAAAGGGGCAAAGAGACTCAGCCTCACAAGCAAGCAAAAGACAGAAATAAGGTCAAATACGTATATAGCAATAAACATCATAGACACTAGCCACATGTCTGGCACTCTTCTGAGCTTTTACAAACATACCTTCACCTAACTTTCACCACAATCCCATGAGGCAGTTACTTTTTTTTTTTTGAGTCAGAGTCTCACTATCACCCAGACTGGAGTACAGAGGCTTGCTCACAGCCACCACAGCCTTGACCTGCTATTCTCAGGTGATCCTTCCTCCTCAGCCTCCCAAGTAGCTAGAACTACAGGCGTGTGCCACCATGCCTGGCTAAGTTTTTGATTCATTGTAGAGATGAGGTCTCACCAAGTTGCCCAGGCTGGTCTCAAACACCTGGGCTCAGGCAATCCTCTCGCCTCTGCCTCCCAAGGTGCTGGGATTACAGGCTCCAGTTATCGCGCCTGGCCCTAACGTTTCAATTTTTTGTGGAGGTGGGATCTTGCTTTGTTGCCCAGGCTGGTCTTGAACTCTTGTGCTCAAGAAATTCTCCCACCTCGGCCTCCAAGAGTGCTGGGATTGTAGGCTTGAGGCATGGTCTTACTTATCTTGGTTACTAAACTTTTGACGCCTCCTTAAATTTTGTGTGGCTTGCCTCACCCTGCTTTGCTTAGGGGAAACCCTTAATAGATAAGCTATTGTTATCCTACTGTTTGTTGAGTGCTAGCTAGGTGTCAGGAATTGCTGTTAAAAGTTTTATAAATATATATCACCTCAGCAACAACAAGAAGAAAAATCAGAAACTAAACTGAAAAGCAAATAACAGGATGGGAGAAAATATTTGCAGCTTATACAGGCAAAAGATTAGTGCCCAAAATATATAAAGAACTCCTCCAGATTCATTTTTTAAAAGACAAACTACCCAATACAACAGCAGGCAGAGGATGGAAGTGGGCAGTTCACCAAAGAGGAAAAACAGATGGTCAGCAAACATTTGAGAAAACTTCAGCCTGGCTGGTTATGAAATACACATTTGGAGCCGGGCTCGGTGGCTCAGCCTATAATCCCAGCACTTTGGGAGACCGAGGTGAGTGGATTGCCTGAGCCCACGGGTTTGAGACCCACCTGGGCAACTTGGCAAGACCTCATCTCTACAATAAATTAAAAATTAGCCGGGCGTGGTAGCACGTGCCTGTAGTTCCGGCTACTTGGAAGGCTGAGGCGGAAGGATCGCTGGAGCGGCCACTGCACTCCAGTCTGGGCGACAGAGTGAGACTCCAACTCAAAAAAAAAGAAAGAAATACACATTTGGAAGTTTGACGTTATCAAGTGTTGGCAAGGGTGTAAGGAAACAGGATGGTAAACGAACACAGCCTTTCTAGAGGGAAATGTGGCATATCTGTTACATTAGAATTGCACACGCCCTCGGGCTGAGCTATCCACGTCTTGTCCACCCCGGAGAAATATGCACATGTGCATGAGGGTATTTGTCGCAACTTTGCCTATAATGGCAGCAAATTGGAAACACCCTAAAAAAACCCTCAAAAAGGAAATTGATGAATAATGGTACAACTGTCCTATGAAGTACATGTGACAGGCTTGGGGGTTTCTCTTTCTCTTTTTATTTATTTAATTATTATTATTTTTTTAGTTGGAGTCTCACTCTTGCCCAGGCTGGAGTACAGTGGCATGGTCATGACCACCCCAGCGTCGACCTGCTGGGCTCAGGCGATCCTTCCACTTCAGCCTTCCAAGTAGCCAGAGCTACAGGCACACGCTACCATGCCTGGCTAATTTTTGATTTATTGTAGAAACAAGGTCTTGCCAAGTTGCCTGGGCTGGCCTCGAACTCACGAACTCGGTCTACCAAAGTGCTGAGATTACAGGCTAAGCCACTGAGCCCGGCCTATTATTATTACTACTTTGAGTTGGAGTCTCACTCTGTCATCCAGGCCTGAGGGCAGTGGCACACTCACGGCCACCGCAGCCTCAACCTGCTGAGCTCAGGAGATCCTTTTGCTTCAGCCTTCCAAATAGCTGGAACTATAGGCAGGCACCACAACACTCAGCTAATTTTTTTATTTATTGTAGAGACAAGGTCTTGCAAAGTTGGCCAGGCTGGTCTCAACCCCCCTAAGCTCAGACAATCCTCTCGCCTCCCCCTCCTAAAGTGCTGGGGTTACAGGCATGAGCCACCACACCTGGCCTTATTTATTGATTTATTGAGGGCAGGTTATCACCAACCTATAAGGAGTAGCAAGGGGGGGAACAACAACTGAAGAAACCAAAGCCCAGAGAAGGCAGGCTTGCCTGAAGTCACGTGATCAACAGCATAGGCTCTGGAGACAGGTGGCCTGGGTTCAAAGCCCAGCTCTGTTACTGACCAGCCATGTGCCCTAGAACAAGTTAATACACACCTCTGTGCCTGGGTTTCCTCATCTTTCTTAGCGTTCCTGTGAGGATCAAGCAAGTCAATACACAGGAGACACCTTGTCACCCAGGCTAGAGTGCAATGGTGCAAACACGGCTCACCACAGCCTCAACCTCCTGGGCTCAGGCGATCATCCTTCTACCTCAACCTCCCGAGTAGCTGGAATTCCGGGCACACACCACCACACCTGGCTAATTTTTTGATATGCTGTAGATTCAAGGTCCTGCTATGTTGCTTAGGCTGGTCTCGAACTCCTGGGTTCAAATGATCCTCCTGCCTTGGCCTCCCAAAGTGCTGGAATGACAGGCATGAGCCACCGAGCTCAGCCAAGAGCCACCTTTTGTCTCAGTCAGCCATGGCGTCCCATTCCTACCTGGGAACCCCAGTCTGTAGCGGCATCTCCTACAACTAGCCCTGGTCTACAGAGGCCAGCCATCCACCCCTGAAATTGTCACCCACACATCTCATGTGGGTTTGGTAAACGCAGAGTTCTCTGAGCACTTTGCTGGATGAGTTTCTCTACCTTTCCCGTGGCTTCACTGCCGCATGCTTGCCTTTCTGGGTCTCTGCTTCCTTCCTGCACAGTCTGCAGGGGCAGAGCCGGCATTCCCACCACCCTGGTCTGCGCCGACATTTTTCAAGCGGCTCTCCTAGGAGCATCACCTCCTGGGGAACGCCAGAGTGTGGGGGCCTGTATCCCAGGATAAACTCTCCCTTACCCAGTATCATGCTTCCTCCCTGCCCCCCACCTCCATCCAGCACCCCTGGGATCCAGGTCCCCCCACTCTCAGCTCCCATCGGCATCTATGAAACGGATTCTGCAGCCCCCTTGGCGCCCAATCCCCCTCCTCCCTCAGCACCCCAGAACACCCCCCACCACTGTCGGGATTTGACTCTTGGTGTTCTGGGGGCCAACAAGGAGGAGGGGGAGTTCGTGTTGGCTGGTCCTCCATCTTCTGGCGTACCCAAGAGACAGTGGAAGAGTCCTTGTCAAGGTGGGTGCTGTCTCCAGCCTCTGGCACCACTCAGCTCTGGGTTCGAGCCCAGTTCAAGCCCTTCCTAGCTGTGTGTGCGAATTCACTCAGCTCCTGTGAACCTCAGTCTCCACCTCCATCAGGGGCAGGGAATAACAACAGGGTTGTTACAAGGATTAAATGGGATGGCATCTGAAAAGCTTCCCGCAGAGGGCCTGGCTGGCTAGGTTAGGCCACTCCGAGGAGCCCTTCCCAGCAAACCCAAGAGTCTATAAATAGAAGAAGCTTTCTGGAAGCCAGTGGGGAGTGGGAAGCAGAGTCGAGGGGAGGAAGCTTTGTTTGCCTGCAGCCGTGGGATGTGCCCAGGGCTCTCTCTGGGGAGGTCACCCTCCCACAGGAGATCAAGGCCCCACGCACACCCCACGGTGCCCCCCAAGGCCCTGGCGTGTGCGGCAGTGCCCGGCACTAGGAAGGACACCGTCTGGGACACAGACCGGCCTTGGAGGGCCCGGCACCTTCTGTGCCTCAGTTCAGCCCATCCCTAGAGCAGAGCTTCCCGCCTGGCATTGCTGACGTTGGAGTCACATAACTCCGTTGCAGGGGCTGTCCTGAGTGTTAGAGAGTATTCGTGGCATTCCTGGTCTAAATTCGCTGGATGCCAGGGCACCCCTTCCCCAAGTTGTGACAACCAAAAATGACTCCAGACACTGCCCTGTGTCCCTGTGTGAGTCGGGGTAGGAGGGCAAAGTCATCCCCAGTTGAGCACCATGGCTCTAAATCTAACCAAGTCCCCTTGGCTAAAGTGGGATAACCATGATAGTTGTATGATGGCCGTGAGGGTCATTCTTTGCTTGTTTGTTTGTTTGTTTGTTTGTTTGTTTGAGTAGGGGTCTCACTCTGTTGCCCAGGCTGGAGTGCAGTGGCACCATCATGGCTCATGCAGCCTCAACCTCCCAGGCTCAGGCAATCCTTCCACCTCAGCAGCTTGAGTAGCTGGGATTACAGGTGCATGCACCATGCTAATTTTTAAAAAATTTTTGTAGAGATGAGGCCTCACTATGTTGTCCAGGCTGGTCTTGAACTCCTGGGCTCAAATAATCCTCTCACTTTGGCCTCCCAGAGTGCTGGGATTACAGGTGTGAGCCACTGTAGCGCGCCAGGTTATCATTCCTTATAATGCATTTTTTAAAAATTGGAGTCTCACTCTGTCACCCAGGCTGGAGTGCAGTGGCACACTCACAGCCACCACAATCTGCACCTGTCCAGAGGGAACCCTCCAGCCTCCCCATCTCAGGAGACGGCTCCTTCCTCCTTCCCCCAGAATCCTCTCTTTTCCTCACACGCTCCATTCAACCCATCGGCAAACCTGACCGGCTCCGCCTCCAGGATGAACCCAAGTCCCAACTGCGCCTCACCTCTTCCACTACCCATTGCCAGGCCGGGTCACTGTCATGTCTCACCTGGACTGTGGCAGTCACCTCCTCCCTGCTCTCCTACCTTCACAGTCCATTCTCCCTCTCCTTCACCGCGTGGAGGATCCTGTTACTGCCCGCAGTCAGGTCAGAGCTTTCCCTGCTCAGAACCCACCACTGCTCCCTACTCCCCTAGAGAACAGCCAAGGTCCCCACAATGGCCCACAGGGCCCAGCAGGGCCCTCCTCCCCTGTGCCTCCCTGACTTTTCTGTCTCACAGGCTCCCACCATCCCCCCGGCCCAGCTCCCTCTGTTCTAGCCACGCTAGACCCTGGCTATTTCCCCAAGACTCCCGTCACACTCTCACCGCAGGGCCCTGGGATTTTCTTTCTTTCTTTCTTTTTTTGAGTTGGAGTCTCACTCAGTCACCAGGCTGGAGTGCAGTGGCATGCTCAAGGCCACTTCAGCATCAACCTGCTGGGCTCCAGTGATCCTTCCGCCTCGGCCTTCCAAGTAGCCGGAACTAGAGGTGTGCGCTATCACACCCGGCTAATATATACCTATTTAATTGTAGAAATAAGGTCTTGCCAAGTTGCCCGGGCTGGTCTCAAACCCACGGGCTCAGGCAGTCCACTCACTTCGACTTCCCAAAGTGCTGGGATTACAGGCTGAGCCACCAAGCCCGGCCAGCCCTGGGATTTTCTGTTCCCTCTGCTGGGAATGTTCTTCCCATCCCTTTCTTCACCTTCTTCCATCTTTTTCTCAGTGTCACTTCTCAGGGAGGCTGTCCTTGCCTTCCTGCTTCACATGATCCTGGCAACACTGACCACCCCTCTCCCTGCTGTAGCACTCATCACCTTCCAACATGCTGTACATTTCACATATGATCGTGGTCACCATCTGTCTGTTCTGGAATGTAAGGAAGAGAGGAGGATTTGTTCACTAGGATAGTCCTAGCAGCTAAAACAGTAACTGGCATGTATCTGCTAACTGAATTCACACAAATTAATATAAGCTAAAAAAAGACTTAGTTGACCTGAAAAAATCTGGGACTGGGATGGTATCAGACGTGACTGGATCCAGGAGCTCAATATCATTAGGGCTCACTCTTTCTGTGTGTTGGTTCTGCTTTCCTCTGGGTTAACTTCACTCACAGGCAGCTCCAGGCTAATTCTCCAAGCATAGTATCTGTAGTTTCTGCACTTTCCCAATTAATTCTGCTGGGTTTGAATCTCATTGGACTGACCTGAGTCACATCAATCACCATGGCCAAGGCACGCAAAGCTCTGAAGGGCTGAAAATCCAGGAGGCAGCCGGGCGAGTATGAATTTTCTAGAAGTTTTCCTAGGAGACTCACCCAGGCAACTCTACCTCTAGCTCCTTGGTGAGAGCTCTGTGGTCATTCCTAGGTTGAGAACACCCTCTGAGAAGGAGAGGGTTTTACCTTGCCGGCCTCTAAAAGGAGAAAAAGGAGGCCAGGCCTAGTGGCTCAGGCCTGTAATCCCAGCACTTTGGGAGATCAAGACAGGAGGATTAATTGAGCCCAGGAGTTCGAGACCAGCCTGGGCGACAGAGCGAGACCTCGTCTCTACAAGAAAATTTAAAGATTTGCCAGGCATGGGAAAGCCTGTAATCCCCAGCACTTTGGGAGGCTGAAGTGGGAGGATCGCCGGAGCCCAGGAGGCTGAGGCTGCAGCGAGCCTTGATCATGCCACTGCCACTCCAGCCTGGGCGACACAGTGAAACCCCAACTCAAAATAAATAAATTAAAGGAGAAAAAGGCAAGGAGGAACGAGGCTGTGGGAAGTGTTTGGGTAAAGAGCACGGTATTTTCGCGGACCCCCTCCAACCTCAGGGAACAGGGGAAGGGAATTGAGGGCCAAGGCCAGCACGCCCCGGGCAAACCGTCTTTGCACAGTTTTACCCGAACTGGGGTTTCAGTTCAACAAAGTCCACAGCCCCTCGCCGGGGACAGCTCCCTGCGGGCTCTCTCCACGGCGCTCTTGACATCCGGGTGGAGCCGGCTGGTTCTCTGTGTGGGGGCTGCCCCATGGTGGCTGACAGTGTATTAGCAACATCCCTGACCTCTGCCCCCTGGACCCTGCAGCAGCCCCACCCGCCCGTCGTCATGACAACCCCAAATAGCTCCAGACAGTGATCAATGTCCCCTGGTGTGCAAGCAGCCTCTCCTGAGCGCCACTCATGACTCAACACGGTTCCAAGAGGGTCTGTTTGTCTGTTTTCTTTATTGTATGCCTCCAGCTTAGCACACAGTAGGTGTTCAATGCCTCCTTCTTTTTCCTTTTATTTATTTATTTATTATTTTTTTGAGTTGGAGTCTCACTCGTCACCCAGACTGGAGTGGGCAGTGGCACGCTCCCGGCCACCGCAGCCTCGACCTGCTGGGCTCCGGCGATCCCTCTGCCTCAGCATTCCAAGGAGCTGGAACTACAGACGCATGCCACCATGCCCGGCTGGTTGTGTGATTTATTGTAGAGACGGGGTCTCACCAAGTTGCCCAAGCTGGTCTCAAACTCCCGGGCTCAGGCAATCCTCTCACCTCAGCCTCTCAAAGTGCTGGAATTACAGGCTGAGCCACTGCTCCCGGCCTCCCCCCCCACTCCCCGGCTTTTTTTGTTTGTTTGTTTTTAAGACAATATCTCACTCTGTTGCCCAGGCTGGAGTGCAGTGGTGCAGTCATGACTCACTGCAGCTCTACCTCCTGGGCTCAGGTGATCCTTCTGCCTCAGCCTCTTGAGTAGCTGGGACTATAGGCCATGACACCATACCTGGTCAATTTTTTTTTTGTATTTTTTGAAGAGATGAGGTTTATGTTGCCCAGGCTGGAATAATTGTATATATTTATGGTTTTTGGTTTTTTTTTTGAGTTGGAGTCTCACTCTGTCACCCAGGCTGGAGTGCAGTGGCCGCTCCTGGCCGCCGCAGCCTCGACCTGCTAGGCTCTGGCGATCCTTCTGCCTCAGCCTTCCAAGTAGCTGGAACTACAGGCACACGCTACCACGCCCGGCTGATTTTATTTATTGTAGAGATGAGGTCTCGCCAAGTTGCCCAAGCGGGTCTCGAGCCCTCGGGCTCAGGCAATCTACTCACCTCAGCCTCCCAAGGCGCGGGATTATAGGCTGAGCCACCGAGCCTGGCTTGATTTTGTTTTTTTTTTAAATTTTTATTTTAGAGATGTAGGGTACAATTCAGGGTTAGGTATACAAATGGTCATTGTACAAGTAAAGTTTGGGCCTCACTTTGGTCCCCATGTCACCTGGCAGTTTCCCACTACTGCCAATCCCTTTCTTATAGTATTATGATAATTGTTCAGGGTCTGCTTATGAGTGAGAACATGTCAAGCTGACGTTTTGTTTGGTTTCTACTGAGATAGCATATGCATGTCAAAATCTACCCCTTAAAAATATATGGTACAGCTGGGAGCAATGACTCATGCCTATAATCCCAGCACTTTGGGAGGCCGAGATGGAAGGACTGCTTGAGTACAGGAGTTCAAGACCAGCCTAGACAACATAACAAGACCTCATCTCTACAATAAAATTTAAAAAATTAGCCGGGCGTGGTGGCATACACCCGTAGTCCCAGATCTTGGGAGGTTGAAACAGAAGGACTGCATTGCCTGAGCCCAGGAGGTTGAGGTTGCGGTGGCCGTGAGTGTGCCACTGCACTCCAGCAGTGTATTATGGAATGTATAATCCAGTGGGTTCTAGGAGAGTCACAGAGTTGTGCAAGCAGTTCTACAATTAATTTTGGAACCATTTTATCGTCTCCAAAAGATACCTGTAGCCATGAGCAGCTGCTCCCAACTCTTCCCTTCACCCAGCCCCTGGAACAACCACTAGCTTTTTTGTTTCTGTAAACTTACCTACTCTGGGCACTTGATGCTCTATGTGGCCTTTCCCTTCTGGCTTCTTTCATGTAGCACAATGATTTCAAGGTTTATCCATGTAGTGGCAGGTAGCAGCGCCTCATTCCTTGTTATAGCCAGATGTAACCCCACTGTGTGGCTATCCACATTTATGTATCTTTTCAGCCATCCATGGACACGAGGGCTGTTTCCACTGTTTAGTTGTCATGAACACCGCTGCTATGAATGTTCATCTGTGAGATTGGGTAATGCCTGGTCTTCCATTTTCTTGGGCTTATTCCTAGGAGTGGAATTGCCGTGTCACATGGCAAACTGGTGTTTCCTGATGCTCTACTGCGTGCTGGTGTGGCTGGCAGGACATCTTCACCTACTGGCTTCTGAAGGCCAGTAAAAATTCTTCCTTCCTTCCTTCTTTCCTTCCTTTTCTTTTTTCTTTTCTGAGTCAGGGTCTCACTCTGTCACTCAGGCTAGAGGGCAGTGGCACAATCATGGCTCACTGTAGCCTCCAACTCCTGGGCTCAAGTGATCCTCCTGCCTCCACCTCCCGAATAGTTAGGACTACAAGTGTACATCACCATGCCTGGCTAATTTTGGGGTTTTCTTGTGTGTGTAGAGATGAGGTCTGGCTATCTTGCCCAGGTTTGTCTTGAACTCCGAAGCACAGGCAATCCTCCCACCTCAGCCTCCCAAAGTACTGGGATTACAGGTGTGAGCTACCACACTCAGTCTCAAGGCCAGTAAAAATTCTTAAAAGCAAACAAATGGGCTCAGGCAGTCCTCTTGTCTCGGCCTCCCAAAGTGCTGGGACTATAGGCTTGAGTCACTGCACCCAGCCAGAAAGAACGTTTGAACCAGCACCAACGCCACCAAAAGAGAAGGAGATGAAAATGTTAGAATAAACAGCAGTTGTGTGTTTAATTTTATGAACATTTCACTGCATTACTGCTTTTTCCCCAAAGTACCATGGATTAGTAAACAAACACGGCCCACAGTCCAGCTAGGCCACACCCTCATATGTGTGCATGTGATTTGTGTGTCCAGACAGGGGATGTTTTGTGTGTGTGTGTGTGTGTGTGTGTGTGTTTAGTCAGAGGATGTTGGGTGTGTGGGTATTGTGTGTTTAGTCAGTGATGTGGGGTATGTGTGTGTCTGTGTATGTGTCTAGTCGGGTATGTTGGGGGTGTGTGTCTAGTGAGGGAATGTTGAGTGTGTGCATGAGTGTGTGTGTGTTTAGTCAGAGGATATTTTGTGTGTGTGAGTGTGTGTATGTGTGTGTCCAGTCAGGGGATGTTGGGTGTGTGTGTGTGTGTGTGTGTGTGTGTGTGTGTGTGTGTGTATGTCTAGTCGGGAATGTTGGGGGGTTGTGTGTGTGTGTGTGTGTCACAGTCGGGGATGTGGGGGTTTGTATGTGTCTAATCAGGGGATGGAGTGTGTGTGTGTGTGTGTGTGTGTGTATGTCTAGTCAGGGGATATTGTGTGTGTGTGTGTGTGTGTGTGTGTGTTTGTCTAGTCGGTAATGTGGGGTGTGTGTGTGTGTGTGTGTGTGTGTGTCTTGTCAGGGGATGTGTGTGTGTGTGTGTGTCTAGTCAGTGATGGGGTTGTGTGTGTCTGTGTGTGTGTGTCTAGTCAGGGATGTTGTGTGTGTGTGTGTCTAGTTGAGGACGTCGGGTGTGTGTGTGTGTGTGTCTAGTCGGTGATGTGGGGTATGTGTGTGTGTGTGTGTGTGTGTGTGTGTGTGTGTGTCTTGTCAGGGGATGTGTGTGTGTGTGTGTCTAGTCAGTGATGGGGTTGTGTGTGTCTGTGTGTGTGTGTCTAGTCAGGGATGTTGTGTGTGTGTGTGTCTAGTTGAGGACGTCGGGTGTGTGTGTGTGTGTGTCTAGTCGGTGATGTGGGGTATGTGTGTGTGTGTGTGTGTGTGTGTGTGTGTGTGTGTGTCTTGTCAGGGGATGTGTGTGTGTGTGTGTGTCTAGTCAGTGATGGGGTTGTGTGTGTCTGTGTGTGTGTGTCTAGTCAGGGATGTTGTGTGTGTGTGTGTCTAGTTGAGGACGTCGGGTGTGTGTGTGTGTGTCTAGTCGGTGATGTGGGGTATGTGTGTGTCTGTGTGTGTGTGTGTGTGTGTGTGTGTCTTGTCAGGGGATGTGTGTGTGTGTGTGTGTCTAGTCAGTGATGGGGTTGTGTGTGTCTGTGTGTGTGTGTCTAGTCAGGGATGTTGTGTGTGTGTGTGTCTAGTTGAGGACGTCGGGTGTGTGTGTGTGTGTCTAGTCGGTGATGTGGGGTATGTGTGTGTCTGTGTGTGTGTGTGTGTGTGTGTGTGTCTTGTCAGGGGATGTGTGTGTGTGTGTTTGTCTAGTCAGTGATGGGGTTGTGTGTGTCTGTGTGTGTGTGTCTAGTCAGGGATGTTGTGTGTGTGTGTGTCTAGTCGGTGATGTGGGGTATGTGTGTGTCTGTGTGTGTGTGTGTGTGTGTGTGTGTGTGTCTTGTCAGGGGATGTGTGTGTGTGTGTTTGTCTAGTCAGTGATGGGGTTGTGTGTGTCTGTGTGTGTGTGTCTAGTCAGGGATGTTGTGTGTGTGTGTGTCTAGTCGGTGATGTGGGGTATGTGTGTGTCTGTGTGTGTGTGTGTGTGTGTGTGTGTGTGTCTTGTCAGGGGATGTGTGTGTGTCTGTGTGTGTCTAGTCGAGGATGTCTAGTGTTTGTGGGTCCCCAGCTCTATGGCATTTGGGGGTGTGGAAAGAGGGCTTTTGTCCTAAGGAGCCACGCAGGCTCTGAGAACAAGCCCCAGCGATGAACTGCTCTAACGGAGGCGCAGGCAGCAAGAGAACCCGGAGGCAGAACTGAGTTCGGACCAACAGAAAACCAGGTGGGAGCAAAGCTCCAGGCTGGCTGACACACACTCTTCGAGCCCACGAGTCTGGGTGGTCACGTGTACCAGACCAGAGAGATCTGCAACTCCCGGAGCCCTGATACCTTTAGGGATAGAGATGCTCTCGCCAAATAATATCTTCCAGCTGGGGCACTAATGAAAACAGTGGGAAGGTTTGGTCCCCTCTCCCCCTGGGCTCTGGAAACCTCCTTTGATGGGATCCAGCGTGGCGGTTAGCTTCACGGCGCCAGCCATGGAAGCAGGTTTAGGAGGGACACTGCGGCCCCCACGAGGTCAGGAAAGTTATGGGGTCCTAAAGTCATCCTGAAGGAATAAAAGAAAGAAGTAGGCCAGGCATGGGTGGTTCACACCTGTCATCCCAGCACTTTGGGAGGCTGAGGTCTGAGGATTGCTTGAGCCCAGGAGTTCAAGACCAGCTTGGGCAACAGAGTGAGACCTCATCTCTACAAAAATTTTAAAAAAGACAAAACAGCCGGGCTCGTTGGTTCAGCCTGTAATCCCACACCTTTGGGAGGCTGAGGTGAGTGGATTGCCTGAGCCCGCGGGTTCGAGACCCGCCTGGGCAGGCGAGACCTCATCTCTACAATAAATAAAAAAATCAGCCGGGCGTGGTAGCGCGTGCCTGTAATTCCAGCTACTCGGAAGGCTGAGGTGGAAGGATCGCCGGAGCCCAGCAGGTCGAGGCTGCGGTGGCCGGGAGCGGCCACTGCACTCCAGTCTGGGTGACCGAGTGAGACTCCAACTCAAAATAAAATAAAATAAAATAAAATAAATTTAAAAAGTAGCCAGACGTGGTGGTGCACGTCTCTAGTCCCAGCTTCTCAGGAGGCTGAGGCAGGAGGATCGCCTGAGCCTAGGAGGTCAAGGCTGCTGAGTGTGAGTGTGTCCCTGCACTCCAGCCTGGGTGACAGAGTGAGATTCCCACTCAATAAAAAAAAAAAAAAAATAGAGGAAGATGTACCCAAAGGCTGGCATCTGGGACTGTGAGACCCTGCCTTCCCCAAGCTCCTAAATCCCCTTTAGAGAAGGAGGGGCGGGGCGGAGGCCATGGCTGAAATCACCGTGGGAAGGAGCTACCCTCTTTGCTTTCCAGTGGGGCAGCTAAGAGGCTCCCACAGCTGGAAGTCCAGCCGCAGGAGGAGGGAAGAGCAGAGGTCCCAGGTGATGGGGGTGTGGGGAAAACAAGGCAGCCGTGCAAGGGTATCGGAATCAGACTTCGCTGGGCTTCACCTGCGCTGTCCTTGTACAGTTCATCAGAAGGCCCTGGACTTCAAGAGGTGGCACGGGCGCATGTGGAAAATGGGGCCAGGGAGGTTTTTTCTGATTAGTGCTGAGGGATCAAAGAAGTCGAACCTTCTTGCACATGACGTAGCTGTCGGATTTCATTCTGGGGCTGGGGACGCTCGGGAGAATGATTCTAAGGCAAGATGATGAGGCTCACACCTTTCCCGGCCAGGTGGGGGGTCTCTATCCGCACTGCCTGAACTCTGGCACCCTCTGGTGGTCCATATAGAAATTGCATTAAGGTTGAGGAAACTGGGTAAGGGGGGCTGAGGTAGGGGGGAAGATGTCTTTTCCTTTTTATGACAAATTGGGCCAGGCGCGGGAGCTCACATCTGTAATCCCAGGACTTTGGGAAGCCGAGGCGGGAGGATTGCTTGATCCCAAGAGTTCAAGACCAACCTGGGCAACATAATAAGATCCCGTGTCTACAAAAAATAAAAAATTTAACTAGTCGTGGTGGCGCACGCCTGTAGCCCCAGCTTCTCGGGAAGCTGAGGAGGGAGGGTTGTTTGAGCCCAGGAGGTCGAGGCTGCCTGCAATGAGCCGTGATCGTGCCACTGCACTCCAGCGTGGGCAACTGAGTGAGTCCCTGACTCAATACAAAACAGTTAAATACACCGAAGGGTGATGGAGAGGCCATCGTTACTTGAGAAGAACGTTCAGTGGAAGGTGTGACTTGGAGTTGGAGTCCATAACGTCCTTCTTCTGAAACCAGCGTTTCCTGGGTAATAAACGGCCCTACCACCCAGCTTGTTCCCCAAGTAAGAAACCCAGAGTCACCCTAGACACCCAACTCTCCTTCCCTCTGACACTCAGGCGGTCCCTGAAGCCTCTTCGTGTAACCGTCTAGATGTGTCTTGGATCTGCCTGCTTTTCACCACCTCCACCACTGTAGTCCTAGCCCAAGCCACCATCCCTTCTCATCTAGAAAACAACGGAAGCGGCCAGATGCAGTGGTGGCTCACGTCTGTAATTCCAGCACTTTGGGAGGCTGAGGTGGAAGGATCGCTTGAGTCCAGGAGTTCAAGACCAGCCTGGGCAACATAGCAAGATCTCGTTTCTATAATAAATTAAAAAAATAACCGGGTGAGGTAACATGCGCGCTTGTAGTCCCAACTGCTTGGGAGGCTGAGGCTGAAGGATTGTTTGCGCCCGGGAGGTCGAGCCTCTGGTGAGCTATGATTGTGCCACTGCACTCCAACCTGGGCGACAGAGTGAGATCCTGACTCAAAAAAAAAAAAAAAAAAAAGCTTTTTAAGGGGCCATCCTGCTTTGAGCAGATTCTCTTAGATCCATCTAGCAGGGTGGTCTTTCCTTTTGTCTCCAAATTAGTTTAAATTAAATAACTGTTCTGGTTACTATTTTCTAAATCTTCCCAAAACGTAATAGCTTCAAACCACAAAAATCATCTCTTCTCACTGCAGTTGTAGGTCAGGAATCCAGGAAAGACTTGGGCAGTTCTGGCTGGAGATTTCTCCCGTGGCTGCAGTCGGCCGGTGGCTGGAGCAACAGGGATGGCCGGCCTCTTGCTCTCTTCGTGTGGCCTGTGTGGGCTGCCTTGGGTTTCCTCACAGCACAGTGGGCTCAGAGCAGCGTGACTGGTTACACCGCGACTCAGGCACAAGGGAATCGCCTTTTATAACCTGGCCTCGGAATTCACCTGACGTCCCTTCTGTCATGATCTGCGAGCTGGTAAAAAGCTCAAAGGCCTGCGGCTTAGGCTGGAAGTGCAGTGGCAAAATCACAGTTCACCGGAGCCTTGACCTTCAAAAGGAGGGGACAGAGAACTCACTTCTCAATGGAAGGTGTGTTGATGAATTTGTAGACATATTTCAAAATGCCACAGCAACGAATTCCTGATAAAAACCCAGAATAAGAGCCAGGTGCCATGGTATATACCTTATAGTCCCAGCTACTCTGGAGACTGAGGTGGGAGGATTACTTGAGCCCAGAAGTTTGAGGCCAGCTTGGGCAACAGAGCCAGACCCTGTCTCAAAAATCAAAACAAAACAAAAACCCTCAAAAATATGACACAATAAGGCTTTGGCCATCCCTCACACTTGTTTATGTGTTCACAGCCTGTTTCCCACACTAGAAATTCAGCTTGAGGAGGCTAAGTGCATGGGCATGCTGACTTCTGCAGCATCCCCGATGCCTAGAACAGACTCAAGAACCGTGTGAGTGTAATCTCAGCACTTTGGGAGGCCAAGGCGAGTGGATTGCCTGAGCCCGTGGGTTCAAGACCAGCCCGGGAAACTTGGCAAGACCGCATCTCTACAATAAATCAAAAATTAGCCAGGCATGGTAGCACATGCCTGTAGTTTCAGCTACTTGGAAGGCTGAGGCGGAAGGATCACCGGAGCCCAGCAGGTCGACGCAGGGGTGGCCATGAGTGTGCCACTGCATTCCAGCCTGGGCAATGGAGTGAGACTCCAACTAAAAAGAAAAAAAAGAAAGAAAAGAAACACGTGGTGATTGACTAGAAGGAAATGTGGCCTCCTCGTTCTGCCTAGTTTAGGCCAGAGCATCCTCTGACACCCAGCTCATGCCCCTCCCCTGGTCCTAAACTCCTCCAGTTCTTATTTGCCTCTTCACCTGAGAGTCACTTAGTCAAGCACTTAGTTGTCGGCTCTTAAAATACAGCGTCCAGGAGCTTCGAGATGATGAGCTCCGCTGCTGGAGCCTGACAGCCTGGTCTCAAATCCCAGGTGTCTTCTGGGTGACCTTGGACAAGAAGCCTCAGTTTTCCCTTCTGTAAAATAATGAGGTTGTTGGGGAAAATAATGAGGTTGTTGTGAGGATTAAGTGAGTTAATTTAAGCAAAGCACTCGAACTGCTCCTGGCCTGTAGGAAGCACCTTATCAGTGTTAGCCACACTTGGCTCTCACTTTCTAGAATTCTGGAGTTATTCTTTTTTTTTTTGAGACTGGGTCCTGTTCTGTTGCCCAGACTAGTCTCAAATTCTTGGGTTCAAGGCATCCTCTTGCCCCGCCTCCCAAATAGCTGGAACTGCAGATGTGAGCTACCACGTCTGACTATATTTTCTTTTCTTTTTTTTTTGAGTTATGGTCCCATTCTGTCGCCCAGGCTGGAGTTCAGTGACATGATCGCGGCTCATCACAGCTTTGGCCTCCTGGGCTCAGACCATTCTTCCATCTCAGCCTCCTAAGCAGCTGGGACATCAAGCATGTACCACCACACTTAGCTTATACATTTTTTTACTTTTTTGCAGAGATGAAGTCTGTATGTTGCGGCTAGTCTCTAATCCTGGGGCTCAAGTGATCCTCCCACCTTGGCCTCTGAAAATGCTGGGATTACAGGCATGAGCCACTGAGCCAGGTCTATACTTTTTGTTTTTGTTTTTGTTTTTGAGTTGGAGTCTCACTCTATCGCCCAGACTGGAGTGCAGTGGCCGCTCCCAGCTACCGCAGCCTCGACCCGCTGGGCTCCGGCGATCCTTCCGCCTCAGCCTTTCGAGTAGCCGGAATTACAGGCATGCGCTACCATGCCCGGCTGGTTTTTGAATTTATCGTAGAGATGAGGTCTCGCTGCCCAGGTGGGTCTCGAACCCGCAGTCTCAGGCAATCCACTCAGCCTCCCAAAGGCGCGGGATTACAGGCTGAGCCACCGAGCCCGGCTTATTTTTTGTTTTTAAACAGGCTTAACAAGATAGAATTCACATAGCACACAATTCACCCGTTTAAAGTGTACAATTCAGTGGCCCTCAGTATATTCAGAGTTGTGCAACCATCACCACAATCTAATTTTGGAACATTTTCATCACTGCATGAAACCCAGTACCCATCAGCACTCATTCCTCACGCCCCTGCCCCCTCCAGTGCCCGACAACCATGACTCTGTGGATTTGGCTGTGTCCATGGTATCTTTTTTCTCACATTGTTTCATCTTTGTCTTACTTTCCACTTCCCAATAATAATGAACCACAAGAGCCTGGTTGGGACTCTGCCGTCCCTCTTGTGTCCCATCCTAGACTTCAGTGAGTGCATCACCCAACAGGGGCCTGCTGATTAAGTAATACACTGGCTCTTTGAGTGGGAACATGGACGATGTGCTTGGTAATATTCTAGACCACATACATTCACTCATATGATCACTCACAAAAAAATTCATGAGGCAGGCACTGTTATTATCC
The DNA here is from genome assembly GCA_027257055.1 of Cephalopachus bancanus. Classification (NCBI taxonomy): domain Eukaryota; kingdom Metazoa; phylum Chordata; class Mammalia; order Primates; family Tarsiidae; genus Cephalopachus; species Cephalopachus bancanus. The sequence continues at coordinate 826,803 of JAPVLO010000732.1, read as the reverse complement.
CCATTTGACTGGTAAGGAAACTGAGGCAGGGGAGGTTGAGTAGCTTACCCAGAGTGACATAGCCAGCAAGTAGACAAAGTCAGAATTTGAACCCAGATTATTTGTGCTCAGAGTACACGCTCTGCCACTACACCACAATTCCTCTTATGAGGCCGAGTGGATGGGAGTTCTTCACTTAAGGTCAGTCCCAGGAAACCTTCAGGCATTTAGGAAGGAACAACAGGGGAGCTGTTGAAGATACCCCCACTGCCGCTACCACCACCAAACAATCACATCGCTTAGTATTTCACGCCCTTGTGTAGCTCCTCAAACCTTTATTCTGGGCTGCTCTAGTGACTTGATTTAACCACTAGGATGCAGCGGAAGGAATGCTGTGCATTAAGTCAAAGCCTTAAGAAGGTCTGGCAGCTTTTGTTTGGCCCTTTTGGGAACCCTGAGCCACTTCGTAAGAGGTCTGGTCATACAGGGAGAGTCCCACAATCTACATAGAGAGATCCCGGCATTCCAGCTGCCTCTATCCAGGTGCCAGACGTGTGACTGAACCATTTTGAGTGTTCCGGCACAGTCAAGCCCCCACTGATGACCTCCGATCTAGCCAACTCCACAAGTAGCAGAACAGTCGCCCAGCAGAGGCCAGTCACCCAGACCACGGTGAGTACCAAACATTCATTGTTGCTTTCAGTTGCCGAGGAGTCGATCGTCATGTAACAGTTGATGACCAGCCGGGCTCGGTGGCTCAGCCTGTAATCCTCTGCCTTGGGAGGCTGAGGTGAGTGAATTGCCTGAGCCCGTGGGTTCGAGACCCGCCTGGGCAACTTGGCGAGACCTCATCTCTACAATAAATCAAAAAATTAGCCAGGTGTGGTAGCGCATGCCTGTAGTTCCAGCTACTTGGAAGGCTGAGGCGGAAGGATCGCCGGAGCCCAGCAGGTCGAGGCTGTGGTGGCCAGAAGCAGCCACTGCACTCCAGTCTAGGTGGCTGAGTGAGACTTCAACTCAAAGAAAAAAAACAAAAACAACAAACAGTTGATGACCAAACAAGGAGTCAGACCACGTCTGTGGGTAGAAAGAGGCCCGTGGAGGGTCAAAGCTCGTGACTCCACAGCCTTCTGTCCATTCAGTGAAGCAGGCAGGGTGCTGATCAGAAGTCTTGGGCTACAGCCAGCAGCCGGGAAGCAGGCTCATGCCCTTCACTAGGCTGATTCATTGACTTGCCACATGACTTTGAATCCAGAGAGAGCGATACAAGAGAGCGAGAGGTTGAGATTTGTTCTGAGAGGGGTGGTGGTGGCATCCAACTCACATCTTCTTCCCGGTCGCAGCCCTAAGACAAGACCGAGAGTGGAGATCTACCATCCAGCCAAGACCAGCAGTAGCAGCCTTTCCAGAATCTTCTGTGGTGCAATTTCTGATCCATTCACATTCCTCATTTTCCACCTATTTTCTGAGCTTCGTTCTCCAGTCTTCTTCTTTTTCTTATTTTTTTATTTTTATTTTTTTGAGTCAGGGTCTCATTCTGGCGCCTAGGCACAATCACAACAATCACGGCTCACAGCAGCCTTGACCTCCTGGCCTCAGGCGGTCCTTTCACCTCAGCATCCTGAGGAGCTGGGGTGATTTATTTTTAGTTTTATTTTATTTATTTTATTTTTTTGAGTTGGAGTCTGTCTCACTCTGTCATCCAGGCTGGAGTGCAGTGGCCACTCCCGACCACCGCAACCTCGACCTGCTGGGCTCCGGCGATCCTTCCACCTCAGCCTTCCAAGTAGCTGGAACTACAGGCGTGCGCTACCGTGCCCGGCTAATTTTTTTTTTTTTAATTTATTGTAGAGATGAGGTCTTGCCAAGTTGCCCAGGCGGGTCTTGAACCCACAGGCTCAGGCAATCCACTTACCTCGGCCTCCCAAAGCATGGGATTACAGGCTGAGCCACCGAGCCTGGCCCTCTGATTTATTTTTAAAAGACCCATCATCATTCCAGCAAAGCCTTGTTTCTGCTTAAGTTAGCAAGAGTTAGTGTATTGATTATGTTTCATTTCATGCAACAGAAAAGCCTCCAAATGATTGTGAGTTAAACAAGATAATTGGCCAGGCGCAGGGGTTCCCAACTATAATCCCAGCACTTTGGAAGGCCGAGGTGAGAGGATGGCGCTTGAGCCCAGGAGATCAAGACCAGCATGGGCAACATAGCGAGACCCTGTCTCTGAAAAATCAAAAAAATTGGTAAGGTGCAGAGACTCATGCCTGTAATCTCAGCACTTTGGGAGGCAGAGAGAGGATAGACTGATCTCAGGGGTTTGCAACCAGTCTAAACAACATGGTAAGACCCTGTCTCTACAATAAATCAAAAAATTAGTCAGGCATAGTGACACACGCCTGTGGTTCCAGCTACTTGGAAGGCTGAGGCAGAAGGATCACCTGAGCCCAGCAGGTAGAGGCTACAGTAGCCATGATAGTGCTACTGCATTCCAGCTTGGGTAAAAGAGTGAGACTCTGACTCAAAAAAAAGAAAAATCAAAAAATTAGCCAGGTGTGGTAGCGTGCACCTGTAGTCCCAGCTACTCGGGAGCCTGCGGCAAAAGAATTGCCTGAGCCCAGGGTCGAGGCTGTGGTGAGCCATGATAGTGCCACTGCACTCCAGTCTGGACGACAGTGAGTCTCCGACTTAATAAACGAAAATAAACAAGACAGTCGATTCTCTCTTTGTGAAGGGCATATGAAGGTCAGTAGTCTTGGTGCCACAAGGTCCTCAGAGACCCAGCACCCTTGTGTCTTGGTGCTCTCACTCCACTTAGCACATTGCCTCAGGGTCTAAAAAGACTGCTCAAGCTCCAGATTGTGTTCACTGTCTGATGAGGAGAAAGGAAGAAAATACAAAGAAAAATATGCCCCTCCCTTTTCAGAACTAGAAGTCCCACCTAACCCTTTGCTTATATCTCACAGCTAGAATTTTTTTTTTTTGAGTTGGAGTCTCACTCTGTTGCCCAGACTGGAGTGCAGTGGCCACTCCCGGCCACCGCAACCTCGACCTGCTGGGCTCCGGCAATCCTTCCGCCTCAGCCTTCCGAGTAGCTGGAAGTACAGGCGCGCACTACCACGCCTGGCTAATTTTTGATTTATTGTAGAGATGAGGTCTCACCAAGTTGCCCAGGCGGGTCTCGAACCCACGGGCTCATGCAATCCACTCACCTCAGCCTCCCAAAGCGTGGGATTACAGGCTGAGCCACCGAGCCCAGCTCACAGCTAGAATTTAACCACAAGACCACACTTGGGTTCAAGGAAGGCAGGGATGGGTCGTCTTTACCTGAGCAGTTAGGTCCCCAACTAAATATCACAGGAAAGAAAGAGTAACGTGGGTGTAGGCTACTAAAAATTTCTGCTGTGGTCTGTCTCTGCTGTGTTCCATCAAGAACTTTGCCTGGAAGAGTCAGGTCAGACTGTGAGGCTGTGTCCTGGGAGAGGAGGGACCCGGGTGATATCTGATCACGTCAACCTCATTGCCTCCCCTATTGTGTGTGTGTGTGTGTGTGTTGGAGTTTCACTTCATCATCCAGGCTGGAGTGCAGTGGCATGCTCACGGCCACCCCAGTACTACCCTGCTGGACTTGCGACAATCCTTCCACCTCAGCCCTCCAAGTAGTTGGAACTACAGGTGCGCGCTACCACGCCCAGCTAATTTTTTTAAAAAATTTATTGTAGAGACGAGGTCTCGCCAAGTTGCCCAGGCTGGTCTAGAACCTGTGGGCTCAGGCAATCCACTCGCCTCAGCCTCCCAAAGTGCTGGGATTACAGGCTGAGCCACCAAACCCAACCTGCCTCCCCCACTCTTACTTTTCTCCAATTTCCTTTTTTCAAACTTTCCTGCCCCCCCCACCCCCCCGCCATGTGTCTAGAATATTCCCTGGAATAATCCTCCTGACCATTTTTTTTTTTTTTTTTTGAGTTGGAGTCTTACTCTGTCGCCCAGACTGGAGTGCAGTGGCCGCTTCCGGCCACCGCAGCCTCGACCTGCTGGGCTCCGGCGATCCTTCCACCTCAGCCTTCCGAGGAGCTGGAACTACAAGTACGCGCTACCACGCCCAGCTAATTTTTTGATTTATTGCAGAGATGAGGTCTCGCCAATTTGCCCAGGCGGGTCTCGAACCCACGGGCTCAGGCAATCCACTCACCTCAGCCTCCCAAAGCGCTGGATTACAGGCTGAGCCAACGAGCCCGGCTCAGGAAACAGGATTTATTGAGAGGATAGAAAAGCTCCTAGAGCAAGAGGGGACCCGAGGGGGTTGCCCCCTCTTTTTTTTTTTTTTTTTTAAGAAACAGGGTCTTAGCCTTCTGCCTTAGCCTCCTGGGTAGCTGGAACTATAGTTACACACCACCACCTGGCTTATTAATTTATTTAGAGAGACAGGGCCCTGCTATGTTGCCCAGGCTGGTCTTGAACTCCTAGGTTCAAGCGACCCTCCTGCCTTGGCCTCCCAAAGTGTTGAGATTACAGGTGGGAGCCGCCATGCCTGGCCCTGGCTTCTCTAAAGGTTACCTGTGGGGAACACATGTCATGCTCCTTCGTCACCCAGTACCTTTAATCACCCTGTCTATGCTTGGGAAGTCACCTTCCTAATGAGCCCCAGGCAGAAGCCAGACCTCCCCCAGCCTCCCGTGCAGCTGGGACAGACATGTGACCTTGGCTTTGCCCATCAGCCACACCTGTGTGAACCTTCACTTTGGAAGTGAGTGAGGGGAGGAAGCCAATCTTAAACTCCATCTGGCAAGAGCAGCAGGGAGGCCTGCAGCTTTCAGGGGTAACTGCAGAGGTGGAGGCTCTGCCCAGCGTTGAGCCACGAGGCAGCCACCTGCATCTCAGGGTGGTGGCAGTGGGTTCTTTCTGGGGCAGCCCCACAGCGAATCACAGACATTACATCTGGCTGTGTAGCCTCCAAACGCAGACTGTCTAGGAGCGTCTTCTGCTTATATTACCGAGAGTGAATTCTGTTGTTTGCAGTTAGAACCTCGTCAGATACACCCATTGTTGTGGTGTCTGTTTCCTAGGACTGCTGTCACAAATCACCGCAAACGTAGTGGCTTAAAATAGCATGCATTTATTGCATCACAGTTCTGGAGATCAGAAATCTGCAACAGTTCTCACCGGGCCAAATTCAGGGCTGTGTTCCTTTCTGGAGGCTCTAGGGGAAAATCCGTTTTCTTGTCTGTTCCAAGTTCTAGAAGCTGCCCACAGCCCTTGGCTGGTGGCCCCTTCCTCCGTCTTCAAAGCCAGCAGTGGCATTGCTCCAGTCTCTGCTTCTGTCCTTATGACTCCTTCTCTGACCCTGACCTCCCTGCCTCCCTCTGGGATTACCTTCGGCCCACCCAGATAGTCCAGAATAGTTTTCCCATCTTGGGCTCCTTAATTGAATCCCATCTGCAAAGTCCCTTTTGTCATGTAAGGTCCATATTCACAGGTCCCAGGGATTAGGATGCAGCATCTTTGGGAACCACTATTCTGCCTACCACACATGGACTGTCCAGAAGCCCAGCTGTGGCCCAGGATTCAGGCGCAAGCCCTTGGGGAGGTGTTTCTAGGAAGCAGTGGTTGGAGAGAGGGGAAATGAGACAGGGAAGGGGAGGAAGCCTCAACAGAGTGTCATCTGGCTAGATATGACGGTGAACCCCTGAAGCCAAGTCCCCTGAGGAATTCTGGGAGACTGCGTAGAGCACCCCTCCGAGCTGTCTGCTCCTCCCTATGGGGCTTTCCCCGGGGTTCACCGGCTGGCACTTCTGGTCTGCCCTGTGCTTGGCTGAGCACACATCTGTGGCCAGAGAGAGCGCTCGGGCCTAGAGTTACCACAAGCATTACCACATCACTGCGTGAGACATCACTTGTAGGAAAGCAGCCAGTCGAAGCAGATGCTGTTGGAATTTAAAAACAATAAAGTGGCTAGGCACAGTGGCTCACTCCTATAATCCCAGCACCTTGAGAGGCCAAAGCAAGAGGACTGCTTAAGTCCAGGAGTTTGAGACAAACCTAGGCAACACAGTGAGATCTTGTCTCTACAAAAAATAAAAATATTAGCCAGGCATGGTGGTGCACAGCTACACTGGAGCCCAGGCGGTTGAGGCTGCTGTGAGCTGTGATCAAGCCACTGCACTCCAGTCTGGGCAACAAAGTGAGACTCCCAAATCAAAATAATAATAATAATAATAATAACAATAAAGTACTAAAACAGTGTGTAGCAGACACTGTTGGTGCCCATGGCCACCTGCCCCGGGCACTCACTGGAAGAGGCTGTTTCCCTTGGGCTCGAGGGCCCCAGCAGCCTGTAGGCAGGACAGTGGCAGAGTGAATGCCTCAGAGCATCTCTTATGCAATAACAGTTGGGAACTTGGTGAATGAACACCCGGGCTTCCTCACCTCTTGGCTGGGATAACTCTGAGGCCAATCTATACTGACCCCTTGAGCTCCACAGTGGGGCTGAGCCCCTGCCACCCTCAGAGGTAACTGCTTGGTATCACGCCTGGTATCAGCAACCTTCCCTGTCTGCCTCCATGCCCCTACCCCTGCTCATGTGTCCCATGTCACCTCCTAAATACACTGAACAAATTCACATATTTTAGTGCAGCTGGGCACACAAACAAGCAGAATACAAATTTAAATTGTGACTTACAAATATAAAATAGGCACATACATCTGATACATACATATATATATGTATAGAGTCAGGGTCTCACTCTGATGCTCAGTCTGGTGTGCAGTGGCACAGTCATGGCTCACTGCAGCCTTGACCTCCTAGACTCAGGTGATCCTTCCACCTCAGCCTCCCTAGTAGCTGGAACCACAAGCGTGTGCCACCACCCTGGGCTAATTATTTTATTTTTTGTAGAGACAGGGTCTTGCTATATCACCTAGGCGGGTCTTGGACTCCTGGTCTCAAGCAGTCCTCTCTCTTCAACCTCCCAAAGTGCTGGATTACAGGTGTGAGCCACTGTGCCTGGTCACATTATGTCTGTCTATCTATCTATCTATCTATCTATCTATCATACACACACACACACACACACACACCACTCTCTCATCTCTCTCTCTCTCTCTCTCTCTCTCTCTCTCTGTCTCTCTCTCACTTGGACACACTCTCTCCTTTGTAGAGAATCTCAGTAGTCTACATTTGAAGCTTTTCCTTAATGTGAGGCCCAGCCAAATGATGCTTTTGCCTTGAATCCCCCTCCCAGCCCTGACCAAGGAATCAAGGGGGGCGGCATTAGAATTTTGCCTTAAAGCAGCGTCCGCCAGGCTTGGTGGCTCAGCCTGTAATCCCGCGCCTTTGGGAGGCTGAGGTGAGTGGATTGCCTGAGCCCGCGGGTTTGAGACCCGCCTGGGCAGCGAGACCTCATCTCTACAATAAATCAAAAAATTAGCCGGGCGTGGTAGCGCGCACCTGTAATTCCGGCTACTAGGAAGGCTGAGGTGGAAGGATCGCCGGAGCCCAGCAGGTCGAGGCTGCGGTGGCCGGGAGCGGCCACTGCACTCCAGTCTGGGCGACCGAGTGAGACTCCAACTCAAAAAAAAAAAAAAAAAAAAGCAGCGTCCCCAAACTTTTCGGTACCAGGGACCAGTTTTGTGGAAGATAATTCTTCCATGGACCTGGGGTGGGGAGGATGGTTTAGGGATGATTCAAGTACATCACATTTATTGCACACTTTATTTCTATTATTATTACTTTGTAATATAGGATGAAATAATTATACAACTTACCATAATGCAGAATCAGTGGACAACCCTGAGCTTGTTTTCCTGCAACTAGATGGTCCCATCTGAGGACAATGGGAGACAGTGACACCCGAAGTGTGTTGCTCATGTCCAGTCTACTGTGTAATCTCATTTTGGTTGCTGTCACTGCAGAATACCCTGCTTCACAAAGATAGGATGTTGGAAATGGAAACAGGTTTTTTAGTCCTGATCTGACAGGAAGTGGAGCTCAGGGGGTAATGTGAGCGATTGGGGCAGCTGTAAAGATAGATGAAGTTTCACTTGCCCGCCTGCCGCTCACCTCCTGCTGTGTGACCTGGTTCCTAACAAGTACTGGTCTGTGGCCCAGGCTTGGGGACCCCTGCCAGAGTATATGTGGAAAATACACATGTTTCAATGAAGCGGGGGAACAGTCTGAGCAATGACATTCAGACAGGCCCTCTGGGAGCAGGCCCTCCAGTATGGCCAGGAGTATAAAGAGAGTCTGTGTCTAGTGGGAAGAAACCAGACTGGCAGCTGGAAAGGCAGGCGGCAGGCATAGCCACAGACTTGAGTGGTGCACCCATCACCATGTTACCATGTGAGACACCACCCACAGGAAAACAGAAAGTAGGGAAAGATATCGTGCATTGCCAACCTTATTAGTCAGGACTAGGTTCAGCTGCAAGGTACAGGAAAGCAAAAATAAAAAGGTTTCTTTCTGGCGGTTTCTTTTGTCCATGCCAGCTCTGGTATGTCTCCCTTTCTTTTCTCTATTCTTTCTCTAATAAACTTTGTATGAAACCTTAAAAAAAAAAAGGTTTCTTTCTATCTCATGTAAAAGTCAATAGGTAGGCCCCCCAGCATGGGTGTGGTTCTCCAGAGTGTCCAAGACCCAGGCATCTTCTCTCTGTTGCTCTGATGACGAATCTACTTCAAAGATTGCCTCATGGGCCTAGCATGGCTGCCGGACAGAAGGAAACCTGGAGTGGGATTGCTGGACAAAATACAGCACACCGAGCTAGATTTGAAGTGCAGGTGACAATGAATACTTTTTAGTATGTCTATGTCCCAATTATGGGATGATCTTATACTAAAAAAAAGTACTCGTTTTTTAATGTGAAATTCAAACTTAATTAAGCATTCTGTATTTTTATTTTCTGAATCTGGACACTATAACTGGGAAGGGGGAGGGGAGGGGAGGAAAGGAGAGGCGAGGAGAGAAGAGGTGAGGATAGGCGAGGAGAGAGAGGAAAAGAGAGAAAGAACAGTCAGAGAGATGGGGACAGAGGACCACAGGGGCAGAGAAACAAAAATGTGGAGAGAGAGAGAGAGAAACAGAGAGAGAAACAGAGACAGAACAAGGGAGAAATGGGCAAATACCAAGATATGGCCACATGATTCATACAGGAGGACAGAGAAGAAGAGGGAGAAAGGAAGTAGACCCAGAGATCAGAGACCACCCCACAGACTGGAAAAGACTGAAGGAGAAGGACTGCCCCCCCGGGGGAGGACAGAGTAGAAAGGGCGCCCAGCCAGAGTTCCTCTCCCAGAAACTAGGGAGGGAAGCACATACAGGAGAAAAAGTTTTTAAAAATTGCTAAATTGCTGCTGGAGCTCCAGTTATTAAATCTGTATTCCAGTCAACAAAACCAAGAAAGAGTAGAAGGAAGGCACTTCCTGTACACTGCATCCAATCAGCAGGGCTTAGTCATATGACCACAGCAACCTGTAAGAAAATAGAAACTCAGCTAATATTTGGACTTTCTATTTGTGAGGAAGAAGAGGAGAATGGATACTGACGCTGTCTCTTTACCTCTCTCATTGGAATAGTGATGTGTTTCCTGTAGCCTGGCATCTTTGGGAACCTATTGAGCCTAGCATAGAAACACACAAGCTGCCCCCCAAATAATTGCTGATTGAGCGTTAAATTTTGTAGACTCTACTTGAGCTACCTTCATTCATCCATTCATTCCATAAATAGTTATTGAACATCTACAATGTGCTCTGGGCACAGAGCAATGAAGAAAGCAGACAATGTCTCTGCCACGTGAAATTTACACTCACCTGGGGAAAACAATATGGTGAGTAAGTACTTTGTGAAAACATACCTTTCCTTTTAAAGACAGAGAGAGCCTCTCAAGACGTACAAGCAGCCAACAGACATATGAAAAATGTTCAGCCTCATTAATCATCAGAGAAATGCATATCAAAACTACAATGAGATACCACCTAACTCCGGTAAGGAAGGCCATCATTAATAAGTCAAAAAACAACAGATGCTGGCGCGGATGTGGAGAAAAGGGAACTTTTCTACACTGCTGGTAGGAGTGCAAGCTAGTTCAGCCTCTATGGAAAGCAGCGTGGTGATTCATAAAAGAACTAAAAATTGACCTTCCATATGATCCAGCAATCCCTCTCCTGGGAGTAAACCTGGAGGAACATAAAAAAAACCTACCTGAACACACATATTTATTGCCATGCTATTCACAATAGCAAAAGCATGGAACCAACTCTACTTCCCATCCAAAGTGGACTGGACAAAGAAAACGTGGTACATAAACATGATGGAGTACTATGCAGACATAAAGAAGAACACAATCATGGACTGTGCAGCAAGTTGAATGGAGTTGGAGACCATCATACTAAGTGATCCATCACAGAAATGAAAAACTGAATACCGCATGCTCTCACTCATAAGTGGGCCCTGAACATTAATCATATTAGCACAAGGGAGGGATTGGCAGTCACTGGGCACTGCCGGGGGAGTGAAACAAGACAAAGGGTATCTGGTCCCATACCAGGGGGAGTGAGGGCCAATTAGAAGTCCAAACTGCACCTGCATGCAGGCTACTTATATAGTTAGTCCTCACTTGTACTCCACATCTCTACAATAAAATAAAAGTTAATTTAAAAAAAGATGGAGCCTAGCCGGGCTCGGTGGCTCAGCCTGTAATCCCACGCCTTGGGAGGCTGAGGTGAGTGGATTGCCTGAGTCCGCGGGTTCGAGACCCGCCTGGGCAACTTGGTGAGACTTCATCTCTACAATAAATCAAAAATTAGCTGGGCGTGGTAGCGTGCACTTGTGATTCCAGCTACTCGGAAGGCTGAGGCAGAAGGATCGCCAGAGCACAGCAGGTGAAGGCTGCAGTGGCCAGGAGCGGCCACTGCACTCCAGTCTGGGCGACAGAGTGAGACTCCAACTCAAAAAAAAAAAAAAAAAAAGATGGAACCTAATCATTGTCCCCTTGAGTGTGGGCTGGAGTTAGTTACTCACTCCTCAGGCAGCTATGTGTAAATCAAGGGAAAACGATATTTTGTCTGGAACTTTACAAAATATTCCTCACCATTATAAGACACTATCACCAACATTTATCCCTACCATATGCGCTAAAAAATCATGAGATCTATACATTTGGAAAGGAGACTTTATTTCTCGCAAAGGTTACAGCCTGCAAGGTGGCCATTCTGACAGGCTGGAGAGCATAACCTCTGGCCAAAGCCAGAAGCAGGCACTTTGAGAGAGGGAGGATTAAGACAGGAATTTTAGCTGGCCAGGTTGGCCAAGTATACATATTCAACAGGATATAGCTACGAATATTCATGAAAGGGGTTGTATGCATGCATGATAAACATCCATGTTACAACACTCCCATGTTCACGTTTAATGACATTTAAATGTACTTACATTTTGGGTCTATACGTCAAAAGGTGAAGCAGGAACACGAAGTCACGCAAGTGCACAGCCTCTGTAAAACAGCCAATCCGTGGTCAGTGGTTCCTCATTAGGAGAAAGTCACTGAAATCAGCCTCTTGTCCAGTCAAAGCTGGAGTTAGGGCTTGTGGAACAAGCAGGCTCAGTCAGTCCATGTCTGATGGTTGGCGAGCTGTAGTTGTTTTAATATTACTCATTTTGAGGTCAGTGCTTTTTTAGTTACTAAAGAAAAAGAAAACTCTTGTGGCAGTTAGAACAGTTTCTTCTTTAAGTGTAGGACCTGGCATGGCCTTAGGTCCTGTTTAAAATTTGGTATCTTATAGCCACAAAGACGCTATTCTGCCAGTCTTATGATCTCTATTTTAACGTTAATGCTGGGCAGTTGCTGTGTCTAAAGAGGGAGGAGGTATATGGTGTGTCCGACCTTCAGCCATGGCTGGGACCTCAGTTGTTAAGGTTTCTCTAGGGCCTCCTTGGCCAAGCAGGGGTCCATTCAATCTGTTAGCAGGCGTAGGAATTTATTTTTAGTTTCTTACATGGTATGTGAGTCACCAAAGCAGCACTCCCAGTCCATCTGCATGGTGAGCCACTTTGGGGACTAGGTCATACCTAGTCTGAGATTTAGTATATGAGATGTGGTATAGAGGATGGTACTGCTTTTGCTGAGAAGCACTGATTAAGAGGGACAGAGGTACATAAGACAAGCCTCACTGAGAACAAAGAGGAATCCAGAGTGGCCCGAGAGTCTTGAGAAGGAAGAAAGGAGGAAGGAGATGAGGCCAGAGAAATTGACAAGGCCCCTATCACACTTTCAATCCTATCAATCGCTTGGGAGACTAGGTCATGGCTGCCAACAGCCATGTGGGTGAGTCTCTTTGGAAGGCTATCCTCCAGCCCCAGTCGAGCCTTCAGATGACTGCAGCCCCAGCAGCCGGTTTGACTGCCATCTCATGAGCCATCCTGATCCAGAACAACGCACACTGCTCCTGAAGTCCTGATGCATAGAAACTGTGAAATAATAAATGTTTGATCTTATTGCCAGTTTTCACAAAAGGCACTTGGGAAAACAAAAGGAATGAATAAATAAATAAATGTTTATTTTTCAGGTCATTTATTATACAGATAACCAATATACAGATAAATAAATACCACCATTTCAAATTAAGTTTGGTGGAATTAAATCAATTGAGATGATGTGGAAGCAAGTGGTGGGGGCAGGGTTGCTAAGACTGGGAGGTGGGTGACCTTGCAGGTGACATTGAATTGAGAGCAGAGTAATGGGAGGAGCCAGTCAGCAGTGCTTTCCAACCCCCAACAGACACCACACACCCCATCTTCTAGCCAGAAGGCCTCTGTTAACTATTCTGAAATGAGATTCATAGGTAATAAAACCTTCCTACATGCATTGTTTTAATAAAACTACAAAGGGCAACGTATAATTTGCAAATTATTTTTTTCTTTTTTTCTTTTTTTTGAGTTGGAATCTCACTCTGTCGCCCAGACTGGAGTGCAGTGGCCACTCCCGGCTGCCGCAGCCTCGACCTGCTGGGCTCCAGCGATCTTTCCACCTCAGCCTTCCAAGTAGCTGGAACTACAGGCGTGCGCTACCACGCCCGGCTAATTTTTTTATTTATTGTAGAGATGAGGTCTCACCAAGTTGCCCAGGCGGGTCTCGAACCTGCGGGCTCAGGCAATCCACTCACCTCAGCCTCCCAAAGCGCTGGGATTACAGGCTGAGCCACCGAATCCGGCATGCAAATTATTTCAATAGCTAAATGCCCAGGTACAATTCCACGAGAAGACATGATGAATCAGTCAGGTGCTGGGACCTACAAGTAGAATCTCCTGGATTGTGACAGCCACACATTCAGACTGGCCAGGGATGCCCTTGGGGTAAATCAGATACGCAATTTTGGAATGGTAAATAATATCTGATAACATTCCAAACAAAAAACACATGTCCATTGTATTACAATGACAGTTGCATTTCTGAAAAATTTGCTAATACTAAAACTGTGCAAAAAATACTTTGTGTTTCTGTGTAAAGTGGACTTAGCTTCTGGGCTCAGATCTTTGTCAGTAGGTGTTTCACCTCCAGGAGTGCCCAGCCACATGGCACCCGTGGAATTTTTTGTTCTAAGGGATTGTTCAGCTCTCTGTGGGATGTCTAGCAGTCCTGCTCCCTTTACAATGATAATAATATCACTCCCGCAAAAGTTCATAAGGCCCTTGGGGATGGCACTGCCTTTGCTGAGAAGCACTGATTGAAAGGGACAGAGGTACATAAGCCAAGCCCCTGATGAGAACCGAGAGGAATCCAGAGTGGCCAGAGAGTCCCAAAAAGGAGGAAAGGAGGAGGGCGACGAGGGCAGAGAAATCGACAAGGTCCCTGTCACACCTGGTTGCCACAGGGCAGCACTGGCTACTCATTCTTCGAGAAGCCACGGGTGGATTTTCAGCAGGGGAGAGACATGGTCCGGCTTTGCTGGAGGTGGGAGTGGGGTGGCTCAAAACTTGTTACTCAGCAGGTTGTGCTTTACTTTTCTGAGAATTTCACATCTTCATTCACTCACTCACTCATTCATTCATTTGACACATAAGGATCGACGAATGTCTCTGTGATCTATTGCTATGTAACAATCAATACCCCAAAATGCCGTGGCTTAGAATCATTTGTTGCTTTCCACTTTTTATTTTTTGAGTTGGAGTCTCACTCCATCGTCCAGGCTGGATTGCAGTGGGCTCCAGCGATACTTCCACCTCAGCCGTCCAAGTAGTCGGAACTACAGGTGCGTGCTACCACACCCGGCTAATTTTTGATTTATTGTAGAGATGAGGTCTTGCCAAGTTGCCCGGGCTGGTCTCGAACCCATGGGCTCAGGCAATCCACTTGCCTCAGCCTCCCAAAGTGTTAGGATTACAGGGTCCACCGAGCCCGGCCGTTTTTCACTGTTCTATGAGTTAGCTGGGGAGTTCTTCTGCTGGTCTTCCCAGTCATTCACGCTGCAGTATTCAGCGGGTAAGGAATGAGCTCAGTTAGGAGGGTTGGGATTACCGGGTTCTCTCTCCATGTGCTCTTTCTTTCGGGGCTGCTTCTGAGCACCATGCAGCATCCCAAGAGGGCAAAAGAAGGGGTGCCCCAGGCCTTTGGATGCTCAAGCTTGGGAATTTGCACAGCCTTCCTTCTGCCACATTCCGTTGGTCAAGACCAGTCACAAGGCTAGTCCGGACTGGGGGTGGGGTGGAGGAAGAGACTCTCCCACTTGCGTATAGAATTCATGGCCAGCCCGCTCGGTGGCTCACCCTGTAATACCCCGCCTTTGGGAGGCTGAGGTGAGTGAATTGCCTGAACCCGTGGGTTCAAGACCTGCCTGGGCAGCAAGACCTCATCTCTACAATAAGTAAAAAAATCAGCCAGGTGTGGTAGTGCACGCCTGTAATTCCGGCTACTTGAAAGGCTGAGGGGGAAGGATCGCTGGAGCCCAGCAGGTGGAGGTTGCAGTGACCGGGAGCGGCTACTGCATTCCAGTCTGGGTGACAGAGTGAGACTCCAACTCAAAAAAAAAAAAAAAATTCATGGCCATGAAACATGCTACCTGACTCTAGACCAGGCCCTGAGGATACAGTCTGCCCCTCTGCAGTCTTGCTATAGTAAGTCAGCAAACAAGTCAACAACCACAAAAGGTCA
Source organism: Cephalopachus bancanus (assembly GCA_027257055.1). Lineage (NCBI taxonomy): Eukaryota > Metazoa > Chordata > Mammalia > Primates > Tarsiidae > Cephalopachus > Cephalopachus bancanus. Next base: position 811,687 of record JAPVLO010000732.1, on the reverse strand, counting down.
GAAAGCGCCATGAAAAACATCAACTCAGGACAGAGGAGGCTACTTCAGCAGGCTGGTCAGGGAAGGGTTTCCCAGGCTTCCTGAGCACCTGAGCTGCCTGCAACCGATGATTCTGAGGTTTCCAAAGAAGACAACTGCTTGTATGAGTCCCAGCATAGCCCCAGCTGCGCCCGGGGGAGGCTGCCCTTGAGGAGGCAGGAAGTTTGAGAGGAAGGGATGAAGGGATCCAGGGAACATCATTATTGGCTGTGGTGGTAGCACCACTGTTGTAGGATGGAGTGGAAGCTGCCTCGGGGCCATAGTTATCTGTCTGCTTATACTCATTTACAGGCTGTGTGACACCGGCCGTCTTGGTTTCTTCCCCTTCCAAATGGTGCCCAAATCCCCTGTCCTGTTCACTGCACCGTGAGGACACACAGGTTTATCACAGACAGGGTCAATTCCAGAAGGACGTGGGTGTTCCTGGCAGCACTCTGCACAGACGTGGCACTTGATCAAAGTTGACTGAACTGGGGGGCCAGGAACTGGTGCCACTGCAAGTGACAGAAGGGTCATGTGGGTATGTGCGTTTTGTCAACAGGCACGGTGGAATCTTGTTCATGGAAAGAGCCCATGAAAATGCCTTTTCTGGCCGGGTGCGGTGGCTCATGCCTATAATCCCAGCACTTTGGGAGGCTGAGGTGAGAGAATTGCCTGAACCCACGGGCTCCAGATCAGCCTGGGCAACTTGGTGAGACCCCATCTCTATAATAAATCAAAAAATTAGCTGGGCATGGTGGTGCGCGCCTGTAGTTCCAGCTACCTGGAAGGCTGAGGCAGGGTTGCCTGAGCCCAGCAGGTTGAGGCTGCGGTGGCTGTGAGCGTGCCATTCCAGCCCGTGCCATTCCAGCCCAGCGACAGAGTGAGACTCCAACTCAAAAAAAAAGCCTTTTCTCTCCCTTTCTCCCTCTCTCTCTTTTGTTTTCCTTTCACCTCCCCCACCAGCCCTTCCACCTCCCAGCATGTTCCTTCCATTCTTCCTCACTTCCTCCTCCCCACCACTCTCCCACACCATTTCCTCCTTCCCCCTTCTCCTACCTCTCTCCCTCTTCCCTTTGTCTTCTCTCCCTCTCCTCATCTTCCTTTTCCCTCCTCTCTTCTCCTGACTGCTCCTCTTCCTCCCTCCTCTCTCCTCATCACTTCTCCTACTCCCTTGCCTCTTCTCACCCTCATCTCTACCTCTCTTCCTTCCCCTTCCCCTTGATTTTGTCTCCTACCTCCATGCCACCCCCACCTTCCTCTGCACCACCTCACCTCCTCACCTCTCTCACTACCACTCATCTCATGTTCACCAGCTCCCTTTCTCCACCCTTCTCTCTCCCCTTACCTCCTTCTTCTCCTTCACTTCTCCTTCCGGCACCCCTCCTTCATTCACCCTTCCTCCCAGTCTTCTCTCTCCCTCTCACCTCCTCTCTCCCCATCTCTCCTTGCCCCTTAATCATCTCTCTCACCAGCTCCCTTCCAACAATCCTCTCTCTCCCCTCACCTCCTCTTCTCCCTCACTTCCTCCCACGTCCTTTCACCCCTCTCATTCATTCACCTTTTCTTTCCCTCTTCTCTCTCCGCCTCTGCTCGCCCTTTACCACCTCTCTCACCAGTTCTCTTTTTTCTAAGCTCCTCTCCTTCTCCTTTCTGTCCTCCTTTTTGCTCTTTCCCTCCCATCTCTTCCTTCTTGATCCCTTCCGACCCGCCATCTCTACTCTCTGCTCCTGGTTGCTTCTTTCTTCCTCCCCTCCTTCTACCCTGCATCTTCTCTCCTTTCACCTCCATTGTCACTTCTCCCTCTCTTCTTCCTTTTGCCACCCACCTCCCCTCTGCCCTTCACTCACTCCCGCTCACCTCCCCACTTCGCCCTCTCCTTTCTCCGCCCCGCCCCGCCCCGCCCCGCCCCGACCACAGGTCCCGCCCCGCCCCGACCACAGGTCCCGCCCCGACCCCAACCACAGGCCCCGCCCCACCGGGGTCACGAGGTCGACGGACGCGCGGCGGCCATAGCGGCCCCGCCAGTCACGTGGTCACGTGACGCGCTCCAACATGGCGGCGCCGTGGGGCCGCGGCGTCCCTTCCTGACTGGGCGGCGCGGACGTTCGCGGCCGGTGCCGGCCGGGACGCCGGGCCCGCTGCCTCGCTCGCCCGCTCGCTCGCGCCGCCCGCCCGCAGGGCTGCAGGCCCCCGCCGGGCCGGGGCCATGCAGGAGAGCCAGACCAAGAGCATGTTCGTGTCCCGGGCCCTGGAGAAGATCCTGGCCGACAAGGAGGTGAAGCGGCCCCAACACTCCCAGCTGCGCAGGGCCTGCCAGGTGGCGCTCGGTGGGTGAGCCGCCCCGCCGACCCCGCGCCGGCCGTTACCCCGCCCGGCCTCAGCTCGGCCTCCTGGCCGCCGCCACCCGAAATCCCACCCTCCCGACCTCCTCCTCGTTATACCCCCGGGGGCACTGATGCCGGGCAGCTCGAGACTGGCCCAAGGTCACCTAGCAAGTTGGTGACAGTCAGGGCTGGTTCTCCAGCCTTCCAGCTCAGGGCTGTTGCCACGACACCTAGACCTGTTTCCTGGTTCCTCCCCTCACCACCTCCAAGTTCTCAGAAACAGTGACCCTTGCCCCAAGTTTTTTCTTTACCTGGGGTTCTCTGGTTGGGGTTTCCCCAGGTGAGAAGAGCCGCCCAACTGGTAGGGAAACCCCTGAGACTTGCTGTGAAAGTTTGGGAATCTCCCATTCCTCCCTCAAGAAAGAAGGAATGTGGACGTGATCTGTCTGTATCTCCCAGGCATTGTAGTGTGCAGGACATCTGCTTGTTCTGGGCGGTCTACTAAAAATAAGGGTCTGTGGAGCCAAGATACTTGTCTGTTTTATTCACTGCTGTATCCCTTGTATCTGCAACAGTGCCTGGCACACTGTAGATGCTCCATAAATATTTACTGCTTGAATGAACTCTCAGAGTAAGGAAAGAGGGGAAGTCTAACTCAACTGGCTAAAGGCTTGGTAGTTGATGCCAAAAATCAGTATCCTGTCTTTTAGTTTTAATCGCTCAACAAATAGTTATCAGATGCCTACTGTGTACCAGGCACTGAGGACACAATGGGGAACAAGGCAGACAAGGTCTGTGAAGTTTATGTTCTATTAGAGAAGACAGAATAAATTCATAAGAAAATAAGGCCTGGCTTGGTGGCTCAGCCTGTAATCCCAGCACTTTGGGAAGCCGAGGTGAGTGAATTGCTTGAGCTCGAGGATTCCAGACCCATGTGGGCAACTTGGCCAGCCCTCATCTCTTCAGTAAATCAAAAATTAGGCGGTCGTGGTAGCATGAGCCTGTAATTCCGACTACTTGGAAGGCTGAGGCTGAAGGATTGCTGGAGCCCAGCAGGTTGAGGCTGCGGTGACTGTGAGCATGCCAACTCCAGTCTGGGCAACAGAGTGAGAGTCCAACTCAAAAAAAAAAAAAAAAGAAGCTGGGCTCGGTGGCTCAGCCTGTAATCCTGCGCTTTGGGAGGCTGAGCCCGCGGGTTCGAGACCCACCAGGGCAACTTGGCAAGACCTCATCTCTACAATAAATCAAAAAATTAGCCGGGTGTGGTAGCACACACCTGTAGTTCCAGCTACTTGGAAGACTGAAGTGGAAGGATCGCTGGAGCCTAGCAGGTCGAGGCTGTGGTGGCCAGGGGTGGCCTCTGCACTCCAGTCTGGGTGACAGAGTGAGACTCCAACCCCCCCAAAAAAGAAAATAAATGAGGTATTTTTGAATACGAATAAATACTATTGTGAAGATAAAACAGCAAGATGTGATAAAGAGGGTCTGAGGACTGTCTTGGATAGAGAGGTCAGGAAAGTTATCCTTTCTGAGGAGGTGACATTTGAGCTAAGTACTGAAAGGCAAAAAATATCCATGTGGAGTTTCAGGAGAGAAGAGGATCAATAAGTTTAACCAGAGCTGTCTTCAAGCTAATTCACTGCCCCCAGTGTCTTTGGTTTGGAATCCATAAAAAGAACTGCTTTTCCTAACAAATTGACTAAGTGGAGAGTTTGATTTCCTGTTACAGTTTGAAATGATCATCGCCTTTCTCCATTTGTTGCGATGAGTAGTGTTCTGCTCTTGGGACCTAAGAAGTCGGCTTGTGAACTTTGCACTTCTCAAGAAAGAAGCTCTGTGGCTTTCATCAGTTCTCAGAAGGATCTGAGACTCCCTCAGGGCTCAGCTATTGATATAGAGGTTGATGCTGCTTGGATAATCTGGAAACAGTTGCTCGTCCGTGAAATTCAGGATCAATGGAAGGAATTTACTGAGATTTAGATTTTTAAAGCTTTTCTGTTCCAGTAACCAAGGCTAACTGTTGGGTATTGTTTTAGGAAGAATGTGGGATAAGCACTGCAAAGCAGTGTGTTAGTCGGGCAAGAGCCTGGTATTTATAATTCCACACTAAAGTCTGCCCGGACTCTGTCCTCTGAATATCACTTTAAGAGTATTGTTGTGGAAGTTTGAAAATCGTTACTTGGAAGAAAAGTTTTTATTTTCTCTTCAGAAAACTTTTTTTTTTTTTTTGAGTTGGAGTTTCACTCTGTTGCCCAGGCTGGAGTGCAGTGGCATGCTCACGACTATCACAGCCTCAGCCTGCTGGGCTCAGGCAGTCCTCCCACCTCAGCCTTCCAAGTAGTTGGAACTACAGGCACACACTACCATGTGTGTATTTATTTATTTACCACTTACTTACTTATTATAGAGACGAGGTCTCGCCAAGGTGCCCAGGCTGGTCTCAAACCCCTGGGTTCAGGCAATTCTCTTGCCTCAGCCTCCCAAAGTGCTGGGATTCCAGGTGTGCCAATGCACCCAGATGTGTTTGTTTTGTTTTGTTTGAGTTGGGGTCTCAGTCTCTCATCCAGGCTGGAATGCAGTGGCACGATCATGAGGATTACAGCAGCTTCAACATCCTGGGCTCAGGTGATCCTTCCATCTCAGCATCCTGAATAGCTGAGAGTACCGACGCATACCACCACACTTGGCTTAGTTGTTGATTTTTTTAAAAATAGAGACAAGGTTTTGGTGTGTTGCTCAGGCTGGTCTCGAACTCTGGGCTCAAGACCAGCTTTGGACTCCCAAAGTACTGGGATGATAGTGTTGCGGGAAAACAGAGAGATCGTGACACTGCGGCTGTTTTAGAAGTAGTGGCTTATTAGCCACCGGGGTGACTCAGTGGGCTCATGCTTCAAGGCTGAGCAATGTGGAGAAAGAGGGGAGGGGTTTTATCTGTTAGTTTAGGTAAGGAAGGGGGTTGGGTTATATGGCTATACATTTTTCTTTGTAATTTACAAGGTTGTATTTAGCAAAACCAGATTTTCAAAGAACAAATTGTCTCTAGGGTATACATGACAAGCAAGGTAAACCGATAACTTCAGAAGAGAGAATGTGATGTGGCCGGTAAGGTTGTGAATGGATTACTATCTTGCATTTCCAGGAAAGCGACCTTTGGCTGTTTGGTTTTCTCGAGCCCCATGTCTAGCAGGTTTTTGGAGCTTGAAGGTTGATCTTTAAAAGGAATAATTTTAACTCTTTCTGGCTCTTCTCTGCCACAGTTGGCATGAGCCACCGTGCCCAGCTCCCTTCAGAAAACTTAATATAAACTTTTTACCAACTCATATGTCATGTTGTTGGATCTTACTTATAAAATTTTCATCTAGCTGAGCACTGTGGCTCACGCCTGTAATTCTAGCGCTTTGGGAGGAAGGGGTGAGAGGACTGTCTGAGCCCAAGGGTTCAAGACCAGCCTGGGCAACTTGGCAAGACCTCATTTCTACAGTAAATTAAAAAATTAGCTGGGTGTGGAGCACGCATCTGTAGTTCCAGCTACTTAAAAGGTTGAGGTGGAAGGATCTCCTGAGCCCAGTAGGTTGAGGCTGTGGTCGTTATAAGTGGCTGCAAGTGGCCATGAGCGTGCCACTGTACTCCAGCTTAAGTGACAGAGACACTTTGACTCAAAAAAAATTTTTTTTTCCATCTGGGTCACAAAGAGCCAATATTGAGAGTTTATTAGATCTTTTTGAGTGATATTTTGTTCAGAGGTTCAGATTTTTTCTAACCCAAATTATGAAATGGATGTTTTAAGTGTTTTAGTAGTGAAGTATAAGAAATGGTCTAGATTGAAAGTAATTTGACTACAGGTTATATGAATAGCAAATTGGAATGGTGGTTTTAAAACTACCATTCCAATAACATAATAGGAATAGGAACTATCTTTTATTTTAAGAGAGTAATTGTGTGTCAGTGCTGTTACTACAAATGACTGCTTTTAACTTAGAAACAGTAGAAAACATAGCAGAGTGCCTGGTGGTTTTTCAGTCTGCATTTCAAGGGCCAGTCTTGTGTCCATCTAAGAAGAGACATTTGGAAAAAATAGCTGAAATGAGCCCATGTATAAGAAGCATTGCTATGTGGTTAGTATTTTAGAGATTATCATGTATAGATTGTCGTTAGTAGTGATAAGAGGAACTGTAAGTGACTGCTCAAGGTTGAAATGCTTAAAGAGAACATATACAGGAAACAGCTTTTCTGATATGATTTCACCAATTGCAGTATACCAGGGGAGGGGATCAGGGCTGCAGGGACTGTACCATGTAGATGCTCAGAGCTAGAAGCGTGTCCTCTGGAACTCAAGACTTACTGCGTTCAAATCCCCTGCCTTCCACTTGTTACCTTTGTGAACTTGGGGTGGTTACTTAATCTTACACTCTCCTCATAGGATTATTATAAAGATTAAATTAGTTGACATGTACCAAGAACTCAGCATGTTGTAGGTACTCAGTAAACACTGGCTACTATTATTTTTCTTTATTATTATTTTAAGCTGCGACAAACCACAACTGTAAGCTCTCTGATTTGGTGTTCTTCTCTTTGGTTGATTCTCATTCAGGAATGACTTATTACTCTGTTTGGTTTGTAGATGCAATAAATAAGAATGTAATTACATGACTGAAAGATTGTGTTTATTGGAATGTTAACTTGCTAAGCTCAGTGAAGACGGGGAAGCACTGATAATCATGATGGAACAGATTTGGAGTCATCTCAGCGATTCATCTGCACTAAATGCCTAATACATAGAGGAGAACTGCCCAGTTAGTGTATAGTGTCCTTCTGTCGTTTATCTGGAGAAATTGAGAGAGCCTATGAGAGTATTCACTGGACACTGTTGCTCTTTACCTTGTTTTTTTTTGTTTTTTGTTTTTTTGAGTTGGAGTCTCACTCTGTCACCCAGACTGGAGTGCAGTGGCTGCTCCTGGCCACCACAGCCTCGACCTGCTGGGCTCCAGCAACCCTTCTACTTCAGCTTTCCAAGTAGCTGGAGCTACAAGCTCACTACCACGCCCGACTAATTTTTGATTTATTGTAGAGATGAGAGGTCTCGCCAAGTTGCCCAGGCGGGTCTCGAACCTGCGAGCTCAGGCAATCCACTCACCTCAGCCTCCCAAAGGCGCGGGATTACAGGCTGAGCCACCGAGCCCGGCTCTTTACTTTGTTAATGAAGCTTTGATATACACACACACGCACACGCGTGCACACGCACACACACACAATCTTCAACCTTTTAGCCCTCTGTTGGAGAATATAATTACATTCTTCAAATCTCCCTTTTATAATTGTCTTAATTTAAGACTCATCTTCTCCCATGACGTCTCTTTAAATTATATTTCTGTACTTAACCTATATGAAGTTTGGAGGCTTGACAAGATAATCTAAGTGTTTTAAAATTGGATATGGAAATTTGTCTGAGTTCTAACAATACTCTTTTCATTTATTATGTGTATGTCAAGAGATGCTATATCCTGTATAATAATTCTATATGCACAGAACAGCTAAGTGATAGCTAATTGCTCTATAATTGCTAGCTGTCATAATCAAGAAAATATAAAAAGAATAGTAAACATATATATAATTTCCAAATGAAATTGAGTGACTTTAAAATCACATGTTATATCTGTATGATAGCTACCATGTACTAAGCATTTCTAAGTTTCAGGCACAGTGCCATGTACTTTATATGAAGTTTAGTTCTCACTATTATTATCATCATCCCCAGTGAGGCCTAGAGAAGTTAAGTTGACCAGGGTAACTCGGCCAGTAAGTGACGGAGCCCGGGTATGAACACAGGCATTAACACAGGCGTTAATTTGACCTTGGAGTCCAAGATCTTAACCACTGCTGCCATGATTTATTGCTTCTCAAAATGAAAGTTCTGGTATGTAAAATACTCAATAGAGTCTTTAAGACAATCATCCCTCAGTGAAGTTTCAGTAAAAGACCATATGTTCTGTAGCTGAATTTTGAGGTATATTTGAAAGTCTTTAGTCAAAAAGATCACAGCTCTTCAGATTTTTACTATGAATGTCCTCAGTTTACTTTAATTCAGGGACTAATGGAAAGAAAGAAATGAGAGTGAAGAGCTGGTTTCACATAAGGCTCCTTTGAGTTAATTATGTTTTTCTGATTTATGATGTCTCTTCATCAGCAGTAAGTATCCTTTTATTAGTTCTGGATTTATGATTTATAAGTGATGTCTGCCTTTAGGTTCAGCAGGCAGTTGGAAACCAAGGCCATGAGAGTACCTTGCCTGTATCCCCACAGCCATCTGGGGAAACCTGGCTACCGCACATACGCTCTCCTAACCCGTAGATCATGAAACTCGGTCTTCGATTTGCTACTCTAACTGTTTAATGTATGGGATTTAGAAATATGTGGCCTCAGCTGGAGTTGTTTTGGTGGCGTGTTGTAGGCGAAAGCCAGATTAGCATGAGTGAGCATAGAGAAAGTTTGACTGTGTCGTAAAGAGAAAGAGAGATGTGGCTTATGTGTTTGTTTAGAGCAGAAACGACTTTAACTTGTTTAAATGTCATTGGGAAGGGATCCAGTTAAGGGAGTATATTCATAAATCTTAGTTGTATATTATTGTGCATAAGACATTCACATGTCCATATGATACATTAATTGCTTTTTCTTTCATATGTTGCCATTGTTTTAATTTTGATGTGTTAAGAATATAAAAATGATTCTTACTGGGCACAGTGGCTCACGCCTGTAATCCTAGCACTTTGAGAGGCAGAAACGAGAGGATTGCCTGAGCCCAGGGGTTCAAGACCAGCCTAGGCAACTTGGCAATGTCTTGTCTCTACAATAAATCAAAAAATTAGCCAGGTGTGGTGGCACGCGTGGTTCCAGCTACTTGGAAAACTGAGGCGGAAGGATCGCCTGAGCCCAGCAGGTCGAGACTGCGGTGGCTGTGAGCATGCCACTACACTTCAGCCTGGGTGACAGAGTGAGACTCCAACTCAAAAACAAAAAACAAACAAAAAAAATCTTCTCAACATTAGGAAGAATCTAAGTGTGAAATTTGAAAAATACGAACAACACTCTAAACTGACATAGCAAATAAAGTAAGGCTTTAAGTTGAAATATAGAATAAAGCCTTTAAATTTGCAAATTCTGGGCCAATCATGGTGGCTCACACTTATAATCCCAGCACTTTGGCAGGCCAAGGTAGGAGTATTGCCTGAGTCCAGGAGTTCGAGACTAGCCTAGGCAATATAGCAAGACCTCGTCTCTACAAAAAAACCAAAAAAATCACCTCGGCATGGAGGTATATGCCTGTAGTCCCAGCTACTGGGAGGCTGTGACAGAAGGACCTCGTGAGCCCAGAAGGTTGAGTCTGCAGTGAGTTGTGATTGTGCCACTGCACTACAATCTGGGCAACAGAGTAAGACTCCAACTCATGGGGGAAAAAAGTTAGCAAATTCTGGAGCTTTGATTAGACATTTATTCGTAAGTGCTGTACATTACAAATGTTTTTGAGAAATATCAGGGCTCTGGCAGCTTACTGTTCGTTGAAAAGCTTTATGGTGATTCTTCAGGAGATCATCAGTCTCCAGCAAATCTAAAAATGGAGTTGTTGATTCTAGAAAAGTGTTTATATTTGGGATTGGCAGGAAAATTTATTGAGAATTGAGTTTGAAACTTTGCTTTTTATCAAAGCCTGAGTTCCCTGAGATGATAAAGGTGATAATACCCATGTCACAAGATTATCGTAACAGCTAAGTGAACCAATACAATAAAGAACTGGCACACAACACCTGGCACCTAACATATGACCTGCTAAAATTCAGAGGAATTGGTGATACTTCCTTCTTTTTTTTAAGAGATGAGGTCTGGTCCGGCGCGGTGGCTCATGCCTATAATCCCAGAACTTTGGGAGGCCAAGGTGAGAGGATTGCCCGGGCCCATGAGTTCAAGACCAGCCTGGGCAACTTGATGAGACCTTATCTCTACAATAAATCTAGAAAAATTAGACAGGTTTGATGGCGCATGCCTTTAACTCCAGCTACTTGGAAGACTGAGGCAGATGAATTGCCTGAGCCCAGCAGGTCAAGGCTGCGGTGGCCATGAACGTGCCACTGCACGCCAGCTTGGGCAACAGTGAGACTCCAATTCAAAAAAAAAAGAAAAGAGATGAGGCCTTGCTATGTTGCCTAGGCCGGTCTCGAACTCCTGGGCTCAAGTGATCCTCCCACCTCAACCTCCCAAAGTAGAGGGAACTGAATGCTTGCCTATCTCTGCCTCCCCTATTAGTTGGACCTTTTTGCAAGTCTCCGACATGTCAACAGGGGTGAAGCAATGGCTGGATGATTGAATTTAGAGCTTTGTCCTGTACTTGTGAATCTCAGGGGAGACTGAAAGCAGAACTGGGGAAAACAGTAAGATCATTCTTCATGGTAAAGAGCGAACTTGTGAAAATGCGTACTTAATCAGCAAGAACATGGAGTGTTTTATATAAATAGCTCAGAGCTGTGTTTAGTTCTTACCATTTTCACCAGACGTAGGGGGCCTGCCAGGAAAATACTTGACTTTCTTTCCAGCAAGGTTATCCTAGGAAAAATAGTTTTATGTTTGCTGATTCATTCCTGAAATCTTCCTATAAGAAGCCTGTTTCTGTTTACTGTTTTAGGTGGAAGTATTTTAGCTTGGTATTTTCTTTTTTTTTTTTTTGAGTTGGAGTCTCACTCTGTCGTCCAGACTGGAGTGCAGTGGCCACTCCCGGCCACCGCAGCCTCGACCTGCTGGACTCCCGCAATCCTTCCGCCTCAGCCTTCCGAGTAGCCGGAATTACAGGCATGCGCTACCACGTCCAGCTAATTTTTTGATTTATTGTAGAGATGAGGTCTCGCCTGCCCAGGTGGGTCACGAACCCGCGGGCTCAGGCAATCCCCTCACCTCAGCCTCCCAAAGGCGCGGAATTACAGGCTGAGCCACCGAACCCGGTTTAGCTTGGTATTTTCTTAGGCTATATAGCTTTCTGGGGAAAACAACCTTCTTGTGCTAGGACATAAAATTATTATTACTGTTATTTTTAGTTGAAGTCTCACTCCGTCGCCCAGGCTAGAGTGCAGTAGAACACTAGCGGCCACCCCAGCGTCGACCTGCTGGGCTCCGGCAGTCCTTCTGCCTCAGCCTTCCAAAAGTAGTCGGAACTACAGGCGTGCCCTACCACACCCAGCTAATTTTTTAAAAAAAATTATTGTAGAGATGAGGTCTTGCCAAGTTGCCTGGGCTGGTCTCGAACCCACGGGCTCAGGCAATCCTCTCACCTTGGCCTCCCAAAGTGCTGGGATTACAGGCTGAGCCACCAAGCCCGGCCAGGACATGAAATTCTTTTTTTTTTTTTTTTGAATTGGAGTCTCACTCTGTCGCCCAAACTGGAGTGCAGTGGCCGCTCCCGGCCACCGCAGCCTCGACCTGCTGGGCTCCGGCGATCCTTCCGCCTCAGCCTTCCGAGTAGCCGGAATTACAGTCGCGCGCTACCACACCCAGCGAATTTTTTTATTTATTGTAGAGATGAGGCGGGTCTCGAACCCGCGGGCTCAGGCAATCCACTCACTTTAGCCTCCCAAAAGCGTGGGATTACAGGCTGAGCCACCGAGTCCGGCTTGGACATGAAATTCTTAAACTGTCCCATCAGTCCTAGGGAGTGGTCAGTGCATATTTGTTGTTCTGAATGTAGTCCTTTTTGCTGTTGACTAAACCAGGCCGACATTTGTTCAGACGTTTATTTGGGTGTCATAATATAAAAGGAACAAAACAAACAAGGACCCTGTTCTGTTGTACTTTGCTGTCTAATTTGGGAGGTGAGCATTGTTCGATTACCTGTTCTCTGGATCATGCTGACAATCTGAGAAGTCCTAAAGGAGAGAGTCCTGGCTCTGCAAGGGCAGTGAACAAAGGGGTGAGGGAAGACTTACTTCCCTGAGGAAGTCTTGAGATCTGAATGATGAGTAAGAATGAAATAGGTTGGGATGGGAGGTATTTCAGCAGCTGTAATAGCCTGAGCAAAGGCCCCAGGGCAGAGAGGAGAACAACTATTGAGGAAACTGAAAGAGGCCAGTGTTGCTGGAATATGGTAAGTGAGAGAAGAGAGTGTTTGGAGATGCAGAGAGACAGGTGGACCAGAACTTTAACATGCAGGACCTGGAGGTCATGGTGAGGAGTTTGACCTTTTAGGTCAAAAGCATTGGGATAACACTGAAGATTTTTTTTTTGTGGTTTGTTTTCGGGGAAGTTTTTTGAGTTGGAATCTCACTCTGTCACTCAGGCTGGAGTGCAGTGTCATGCTCATGGTCACTGCAGCCTTGACCTCCGGGGCTCAGGTGATCCTTCCACCTCAGCCTTCCAAGTAGCTGGAACTACAGGCATATGCCACCATGCCCGGCTTACTTTTTGATTTATTGTAGAGACAAGGACTTGCCATGTTACTCAGACTAGTCTTGAACCCCTGAGCTCAGGCAGTCTTCTTGCTTCTGCCTCCCAGAGTACTGAGCTTACAGGCATGAGCCACTGCTTCCAGCTGACACTGAAGAGTTTTAAACAGGGAAAGCCGGGCTCGGTGGCTCAGCCTGTAATCTCGCGCCTTTGGGAGGCTGAGGTGAGTGGATTGCCTGAGCCCGTGGGTTCGAGACCCACCTGGGCAACTTGGCGAGACCTCATCTCTACAATAAATCAAAAATTAGCCGGGCATGGTAGCGCGTGCCTGTAGTTCCAGCTACTCAGAAGGCTGAGGCTGAAGGATCGCTGGAGCCCAGCAGGTTGAGGCTGAGGTGGCCGGGAGCGGCCACTGCACTCCAGTCTGGGTGACAGAGTGAGACTCCAACTCAAAAAAAAAAAAAAAAAAAAAACCAGGGAAGAGGATGATGGTACAACCAGGTGTGTATTTTGTAGAGATCACTTGGGCCACTATGTTCAAAATGCCTTGGAGGAAGACCAGAGGAATTGCTGAAGGACCAATAAAGAGGCAGTGTCTTAGTCCATGTTTTGCTCCTGTGACAGAGGCCACAGATGGGGTAATTTATAAAGAACAGAAGTTTTTTGTCTCACTGTTCTGGAGGCTGAGAAGTCTAAGAGCATGGCACCAGTATCTGGCCAGGGTCATTCCATGGTAGAAGAGGAGAGCGAGAGAGAGAGGAAATGGGGGCTGAACCCATCCTTTTTTCAGGATCCCACTTCTTCCACAGTGGGGTTAGTCCATTCATGAGAGCTAATTGCCTCTTAAAGGTGCCACCTCTTAATTTCATCACAATGGCAATTAATTTGCAACAGAGTTTTGGCAGGGACATGCAAACCACAGCAGGCTGGCAGTTACCATCTTCCAGGTGAGGGATATTGGTGGCCTGGACTGGAGTGGTGATGGTAGAAATATAGAACAAAGTGAGTGGATTCCTGACCTGGTTAGGAGGTGAAGCCAGCGAAACCTGGTCGATGGAGTGGGTAAGAGCGTGAGAAAGTGAGGATTGAGACACCTGACTCTGATTTCTGACTTACCCAACTGGGTGGATCATGGTGCCATTTTTTAAGATGGGAATGTGGGAAGAGGACCACATGGAGGGGTGGGGGAGGAAGTTGATCGGAGTTGGGACTTGGATGTGTGGAGTGTGGTCTGCCTTTGAGCATCCAGTCGGACACATGGAATAGGGAGTGACCAGATATATGAGCCTGAGTTCATAAGTAAGACCTGGGCTCGAGGTAGAAATCTGGGAGTCATCAGAGGCTAGGAATTGAAGGCCTAGTGAGATACTGTACAGGAAGGGAGGGGCAGGGGGCCTGGGCCTGAGGACCCCCAGCCTTCCATGACTGGGCAGAGGAGGCCAGCCTCCTCTGCAGGGACATAGAGCAGAGGTGGACAAGAAGCAGAGGGATATAGGGGAGTGTGTGGTTCTGAAGCCAGAAGTGGAGAAAATTTCAAGGAGGGTGAGGTCAGCAAGGTCAAATGCTGCAGGGAGGTCAAGTCAGATGAAGACTGGAAAAATGCCCCATCAGATTTAGAGACGTGGGTCATTTGTAGCCTTAGCTCAGCTGTTTTGGTGGCGTGATGGAGGTGAAAGCCAGACTGGCGTGGGTTGAGGCATGAGTGGGAGGTGAGGAAACAGACGGTGAGCATAGACAGCTCTTTCCTGAAGGTTGGCTGGGACATGAAGTGGGGAGGAAGAGATGTGGTTCATGGAAGGGTTTTTTTTTTTTTTTAAGGTAGAAGGGACTTGAACTCGTTTAAATGTCATTGGGAAGGGAGCCAGTTGAAGGCAAGGTAAAGTAATGCAGGAAACAGGACAGTTTTTCATTTTTTAAACTAATATTGAATGCCTGCTACTCTGTCTGTGCTGATGAATTCTAGGTGCTTGGGAAGCCAGTAGCGAACAGACAGGCAAAGTCTCTGTTGTCATAGAGTTTATGTTCTGGGGAAGACAGATCATAAATGAACTGATACATACGATGTCAAGGATGATACATACTATGAAGAAAGATTATAAAAATGAATGAGAGTAAAGTGAAAAAGCAGTTTTGATACAAGATGACAAGGAGCGGTGGCAGTGCCAGTTCAAGGTGGTGAGAAAAGGCCTCTCAGGTAGGAGAGCTCCTCCTAGCACCTGAAGAAAGTGAGGGAGTGAGCCCAGGATATCTGGGAGGGGGGAGCACCTTCCAGGCAACAGGAATAGGCAATACAAAATCCTAGAAGCACAGGCGGTTTGGTGTGTTTGAGCAACAAGTCGGCCAGGGGCAAGGTGTTGGGAGGTAAGAGCGGAGAGATAACCGGGGCCAGATCATCTGGAGGTTTGGAGGCCAAGGTCAAGGGTTTTTTTTTTGTTTTTTGTTTTTTTTTTGAGTTGGAGTCTCACTCTGTTGCCTAGGCTAGAGGGCAGTGGCATGCTCACGGCCAAAGCAGCCTGGACCTGCTGGGCTCAGGCAATCCTTCCTCTTTGACCTTCCAAATGGCTGGAACTACAGGCAGGCACCACCACACCCAGCTAATTTTTTGATTTATTGTAGAGATGAGGTCTTGCCAAGTTGCTCAGGCAGTCCTTTTACCTCTGCCTTCCAAAGTGCTGGGATTACTGCGCCTAGCTATTATCAAGTTTTCAAATTTTACACGGAGTGAGATGGAAAACCCCTGAAGTGTTTTGAGTAGAAGGGTGATGTAATCTGAGTTACATTTCAGGGAATCCATCCTGCTGCTGTGGAGAGAAACCTCAAGGTGGAAAGGAGGGAGGGTAAGAGCAGTGAGGCTGGTAAGATGGTGGGAGGTGGCAGTTACTTGGCCTAGGATGACGATGGTCTAGCATGGTAAAACGTGATCAGATTCCAGATATTATGGACAGTGTGAAGTCCCTAAGGAGGGTAGGGGAAGGAGGGTTGGACACGCACTCCCTCTTAGCAGAAGACAGCAGGTGGGGGTGAGAAGTAGGTCAGGTTGTTGGTTTGCTGATGGGAAGTTGAGGAAGACTCCTTGTGGCTGCTTCTAATTACTGAGTGAGGTGGAAGGCCGCTCTATCAGTTGTGAGTAAAAGGACAGCAACTGATGGTGATGACCGAGAGGGGAGGGTGGGGCTGTGTGAGGAGAGCCGAGATGGGGAGTGGCCCTCCTGGAGCCAGAGAGGGCGAGATTGCCTGCAGCAGGTAGGGCTCCATGTGCAGTGGGTAGTTGTGGTGCTACAGACCTCCCAACCTGCCCTGTGGCCAGAGGTCTGTTTAGGTGGAGACAGGTCGGGGGATGGCAGTGCAATCTGTGGTTGGGATTTTGACAGAAGTCGAGGCTAAAGGTTGGAGATAGTGAAGGCTGGTGATTGCCTGCCGTTCTGATGGTCCTGCTGGGCTCTACCCGGAAAGTGAGGAAAGGAAAGCTGGCGGGTTGGCTGTGGCCAGGTCTGACTGGCCAAAGAAAGGTCCTGCTGGGAGCAGTTGGGTAGGTCAGCTGGGAGGAGAGGTTGTGGGCAGAGAAGAGTAAGGAGCCGGGCGTGCCAGTGCTCCAAATGGGGACCAGACCATGTGACCAGCTGCAGGAGGCTGGCCTGGAGTGGAGGAGGTGACTGGGAGCTAAAGCGTTGGTCTGCACGGAGGGGGCAGGTAGATGTCTTAGGGGAGGCGAAGCCTTGAAGGACTGCTGTGGGTCGAGGGCATCAGTCCTGTTGGGAGTGTTGACTTTGAGGGTGGTGGTGGTCAGTGTTAGACTCACCCTGAGAGTGAGCATGTAAGCCGGGACAGAGGTACTGATGAACAGGTGTGTGACCCGAGAGGCCACACTCAGAAAGGATTTCCCACTGCAGTCGCCCCACCCTGCTCCAGTCTGCCTTCTTTCCAGCCTGCTCATTTATTGCTGCTTGTTGCCACGCTGGCAGTGGGAAAGCCGCGCATGTTACAGGAACAGTGAAATGAAGCAGGTGTGTCCCACCTGCCCCTCCTCTGCACCGCCACCCTCCTGCTTCCGTCAGGAGTGGCAATGGCTTGGGAATGCGTGGAGCCTGGCTGCACAGCAGCCCTTCCTGGCTATGACCAGGGCGTGCCCAGCCTCTTTGGGCCCACATTCCTCACCTGTAAATGGTTATGGGTGATTAGAGTGTTCTTGCCTCTCTGGGTTGTGGTGAGGACTGAATGAACACCTGCCACTAGTAAGCCATCTGTGAATGTCAGCTGTTGTCATTATTACTTGGGTTCCATTCATTTTCCTATGGTTTTGCTTGATCCAACTGATGGCACCAGGGAGTTTGCTTTAATGCTGACTCCTGTTTTATTGATTTGTTTTCTTTCTTTCATTTTTTTAAATGCTGACTCCTGTTTTAAAATAAGAGCAAGAGAACTGACATTGATTGACCACCTGTCATGTGCCAGTCACTGCCTTAGTCACTAATCTGACAAGACTTCTCTTGTTGGGATGTCAGGGGAAGTCTAGGTATCTAGTTATGGTCTCGAGCATATGGGGCTGCTTTTTATCATCTTTAATTGTTAGATTAGGAAATCAAGGTTCAGGGAAGTTCAGTAACCCACCTGGTGTCATTCAGCTGATGGATGTCCATGCCAGGACTTGAACCCAGCACTGACTGTATCTCACACCTGTTTCTTTTCTTTCTTCCACATGAGGCTGTACCTTGCTATCTGTGAGGCCCTCTGCTGCATACTTTTTCCCTTGTCCTTTTTCTTCCTTTTTAAATGAAAAAAAAAATTGTATTATTCAAATAGATCAAGAACCCAACTCTTATGTGGAACATGTGAAACTACTACAGTGTAAACATTTTCGGCCTATAAAAAAAGGTGCTGGTGTGCTTCAGACTGATCCTTTTCTCCCCCTGCACAGCTTCCACCCTGGTCAAGCCCCCACTGGTTGCCTTCCTGGATTATTAGCAGTAGCCTCCTGACTGGTGTCCCTGCTTCTGTCCTGGCTGCTCTCCTCTTTATCCTCAAAATGGCAGCCAAAGTGATCTGTCCAAAGAAGGTTGGATCAGACCACCCTCTCCGGGCTCTTCCTCAGGCCTTTTCTGTCCCTTAAAAAGGGGCTGGATCTGGGCCTCTACTGTGCCTAATGGAGGGGACTTCTCAAGATTTTCTTTTTTCTTAAACAAAGAGTATCTTAGAAAGTGCAATTATTTCTAATTCTTGTGGGAATTCTTAGGGGTAAATTTAGAAAACTAAAGAAAATCCATGAACCTGTGACCGCAGGTTCTCGGACTTCCTCAGTTGCTCTCTTGCCTGCTCATGGTGGAGGGCTGTGCTCTTCTGCTGCTGTGCTCTGTGCTGCTGCTGCTGCTGCTGGTCGTGCCAGCCTGTCTCATTCTCATTTGAAAACTGGATATACCCTTGCTGTGGTCATGCCATAGCAGACCAGAAAAGGAACTTGGGAGATTCCAGAGCCTAGATTGTAGACTAGCCTTCCCAGCTAGACGGGGCATATGGGGTAGTAAAAACACAGTGTTTTGAATTCGCAGCATTCATGGTTTGTATCAGTGATAGCAAAATCACACATTTATATTGTTCTGCATTGATAGTTTGCAGAGTAATTCCATATGTCTGTTTGAGAATCAAGGCACCCAAGAGGTTTTGAACATGGGCTCTGGAGTCTGATTTTCTGGGTTCAAGTCCCAGCTCTACCACTTACTATCTTGTCACCTCTTGGGGTCTCATTTCTTCATCTGTAAACTTTTTAGTGGAGTTTCACCTTGAGCTCCAGTTCTCTGGCTCCTGGTTGCTGTTTGCTCTTTGGCTGAGCAACACCTAACTTGTAGAAAACTTGATTCTTTATCCTCATAGTGCTGGTCATAGTCCTTAAAAGCCACATTTATCCCCTGCAGTTACTGTTCTGTTCTTGGCTTTTTTCTCTGTCCCTTAAAGCAAGGGCTGCAAACTGGTAGCCTCAGGCCAAGGCAGCCTGCACACCATTCTTATTGGAGTCATTGTTTTTTAAATTTATTTTTTATATGTGTGTGTGTGGCTGTACATATTTTTTATATGTGTGTGTGTGTGGCTGTACATATTGGTACATATATTAATATAATCAAGTCAGGGTAACTGAGATATCCATTACCTTAGAGCTATATCTTTTCTTTACACTGAACATCTGAATTGTTCTCTTCCAACTGTTTTGGAATGTTCAGACAATGTCAACTGTGTTTATCCTACTGATCTATCAAACACCAGGTCTTATTTCTTCTGACATAATATTTTAAAAAATAATTGAAGTTGTTTTGAACTGGAATGAAAACATGAAACCTGGATTTGTTTTGTTTTGTTTTTGAGTTGGAGTCTCACTCTGTCACCCAGGCTGGAGTATAGTTGCACACTCACAGCCAACCCAGCATCGACTTGCTAGGCTCTGGCAATCCTTCCACCTCAGCGTTCCAAGTAGCTGGAACTACTGGCACACACTACCATGCTAATTTATTTATTTATTTATTGTAGAGACTAGGTCTCGCCAAGTTGCCAGTTGCCCAGGCTGGTCTCGAACCTGCAGGCTCAGGCAATCCACTCACCTCGGCCTCCCAAAGTGCTGGGATTACAGACTGAGCCCCAAGCGAAACCTGGTTTTTGACCTCTGGAAAAATCAGCACAACTAGCACCTCTGGCCTCAGGGTCTCTGGTGATCCAGTCAGCTGGGACTGAGAAACTGCTGCACCCCTTCCCTGTGGGTGGAGAGGGTGCCCTTCCTGTCCGCAGTATCTTTTTTTTTTTTTTTTTTTTTTTTTGAGTTGAAGTCTCACTCTGTCGCCCAGACTGGAGTGCAGTGGCCGCTCCCGGCCACCGCAGCCTCGACCTTCTGGGCTCCGGCGATCCTTCCGCCTCAGCCTTCGGAGTAGCCGGAATTACAGGCATGCGCTGCCACGCCCAGCTGATTTTTTTTTTTGATTTATTGTAGAGTTGAGGTCTCGCTGCCCAGGCGGGTCTCGAACCCACGGGCTCAGGCAATCCACTCACCTCAGCCTCCCAAAGGTGCGGGATTACAGGCTGAGCCACCGAGCCCGGCTTGTCCGCAGTATCTTACACCTGCCATGTTTTTTGCATTTCCTGCTTGTCTTTTTTTTTTTTTTTTTTTTTTGAGTTGGAGTCTCACTCAGTCACCCAGACTGGAGTGCCGTGGCCACTCCCGGCCACCGCAGCCTCACCTGCTGGGCTCCGGCGATCCTTCCGCGTCAGCCTTCTGAGTAGCTGGAATTACAGGCATGCGCTACCACACCTGGCTGATTTTTTGATTTATTGTAGAGATGAGGTCTCGCTTGCCCAGGTCTCGAACCCTTTGGCTCAGGCAATCCACTCACCTCAGCCTCCCAAAGGTGCGGGATTACAGGCTGAGCCACCGAGCCTGGCTTTTTTTTTTTTTTTTTTTTTGAGTTGGAGTCTCATTCTGTCGCCCAGACTGGAGTGCAGTGGCCGCTCCTGGCCACCGCAGCCTCAACCTGCTGGGCTCTGGCGATCCTTCTGCCTCAGCCTTCCACGTAGCTGGAACTACAGGTGCACGCTACCACGCCCGGCTAATTTTTTGATTTACTGTAGAGATGAGGTCTCGCCAAGTTGCCCAGGCGGGTCTCGAACCCGCGGGTTCAGGAAATCCACTCACCTCAGCCTCCCAAAGCATGGAATTACAGGCTGAGCCACCAAGCCCAGCTAGACCCTGCTTCTTAAAAGAGAAAGGGATTTGCTATTTAAGAAAAAGTATATATGCTTTTCATAGAAAAAAAGAAAAAAAGTTATCACTACTTAGACAATTTCCAATATTTTCTTTTTTTCTTTTTTTTTTTTTTTTTCGTGTTGGAGTCTCACTCAGGAAGAGTGAGCAGCTTCCATCTGCTGGGCTCCGGCCATCCTTCCTCCTCAGCCTTCCAACTAGCCGGAACTACAGGCACACACTACCACGCCTAATTTTTTAATTTATTGTAGAGATGAGGTCTCACCATGTTGCCCAGGCTGGTCTCAAACCTGTGGGCTCAGACAGTCCTCTTGCCTTGGCCTCCCAAAATGCTGGGATTACAGACTTGAACCACCACACCTAGCCCAATTTCTAATATTTTATTTGTTTCAATACTTTGTTATATTTGTTTTCAGTCCTTCATGTATGTTTTTACACAGTTGAGATCTTATATTACCATGGTATTATGTTAGCTATCACTAACATACATTCTGCAGAGTAGGGAAGTAGTTAGAACATGAATTGCAGAACCAAAGATCCTGGGTTCAAATTCTGACTCTCCAGTTCATGGCATGTGACAGTTGGCAAGTTACCTAACCTTTCTTTTCCCTGGTTTCCTCATCAAAATCATTGGTTCTCTGGGATGTTTTTGCTTAGGGGATACTTGGCAATGTCTATTTTTTTTTTCTTTCTTTCTTTTTTTTGAGTCGGAATCTCACTCTGTTGCCCAGGCTGGAGTACAGTAACACACTTATAGCCACTGCGGCCTGAACCTGCTGGGCTCAGACTATCCTTCTGCCTCCGCCTTCCAAGCAGCTGGAACTACAGGCGTGTACCACCATGCCCAGCTAATTTTTTGATTTATTGTAGAGACAGGGTCTCGCCATGTTGCTCAGGCTAGTCTCAAACCTGTGAGCTCAGGTAATCCTCTAACCTCCGCCTCCCAAAGTGCTGGGATTACAAGCTTGAGCCATTGTACCTGGCTTGTTTCTGGTTTTCAAGACCATGGGGGAGGGGGATATTCCTGGCATCCAGTGGGTAAAAGCCAAGGTTGCTGCTAACATCCTGTAGTGCACAGGACAGGACATAATAAAGAATGATCCATCCCCAAATATCAGTAGTACTGAGACTGAGGACCTGTGCTATAAATAAGATGGAGATAATAATAGTAGGTGCCTTATAGAATTGTTGTGAGAATTAAATGATTTAAGCCATGTATTTACGGTAAAGCCTAGCACCATAGTCACTCCATGTGCTAGCTATTATTAGTGTTGTTATAATTCTCTCATGTCATATCAGCATTTTTGTATTTAAACTTCTCGCTAACATTCTTTTCAGTGACTTCCAGTATCTTTTAGTAGAGTTTTCTTCTACATAAATATTATATGCTCCTAACATGCTTTTTCTTCTTCCTTACCAGATGAAATTAAAGCAGAACTAGAAAAACAGAGGTAAGCCATAGCACTTCCTCCTTGCTGACATATAGCCTGAGAGGAGTAGGTAGTGGCCATGGGGAACCCCTTTCTCTGCATGTTTCCTCCCGTTTCTTTTTTCCTTTTTTTTTTTTTTTTTTGAGTTGGAGTCTCACTCTGTTGCCTAGGTTGGAGTGCAGTGGCACACTCATGGCCACCCCAACATCAACCTGCTGGGCACCGGGGATCCTTCTGCCTCCGCAGTAATCAGAGCTACAGGCGCACACTACCACTCCCGGCTAATTTTTTGATTTATTGTAGAGACGAGGTTTTGCCAAGTTGCCCGGGCTTGTCTTGAATCCCCTCAGGTTCAGGCAGTCCACTCGCCTTGGCCTCCCAAAGTGCTGTAACACCAAGCCCGGCCTGTTTCCTCCTATTTCTAATCCCCGGGAATAGCACATGCTCTCCTAACACCATGCTGGGCACATGACACAACTCTGAGTGTGTTTGAACTGATGCTGGAGTGTACCTTTTCAGCAGGAGGGCACAAGAGAGGCAGAGCCCTTGTCTTTTGTCTGGCATGCTTCCTTAGGTGTGGACAGCTTGCTCCATGAGTGACTACTCCTGACCCTCATAGTAAGGAAGCTAGTCAGTCACACCCAGGGCTACAATTCTGACATGGCTGCTGCCAGGATCTGTCCAGGATGTTGTTAATTATGCATGCTCATCGGAAAGTTTGCTCTCTATGTGTAGTTTTTTTTCTAAAACACGTATTCAACTTTTTTTTTTTTAATGTGGAAATGAGGTCTCTCCAAGTTGCCCAGGCTGGTCTCAAACACCTGGGCTCAGGCAGTCCTCCCACCTCGGCCTCCCAAACTGCTGGGATTACAGATTTGAGCCACTGTGCCTGACTGTGTTCAACTTTTAATCTCTAACCCCAAGATATAATGTACAGATACTTTAACTGGCTGGAAATAGAATGGGAGGGAAGAGTAAGATGTTGGAGAAGCAAGCTTTTTATTCATTTCCCCTCTTGGTCTCTCCTGCTTTTTTTCCTAGACTTGGCGCTGCCGCACCGCCAAAGGCAAACTTCATTGAAGCCGACAAGTATTTTCTTCCATTCGAGCTTGCTTGCCAGTCCAAGTCCCCACGGGTGGTCAGCACGTCCCTCGACTGCTTGCAGGTGCTATGTTTAAACTAGATGGTACAAAGGGTTCTCTCCAGGTGGTCCTCCCAGGGAGCTGTGCTAATGACTGCCCTGGTACTCAGAATGCCCTTTGAGGTGATGGAGAAAGGAGCACTTCAACTTACTTTCTTCAGAGGTCTCCTGGGGGAGAGAGAGAAGAGTGTGAGCTCCTTAGCTATAACAAGAATTTGTTTCCTTAGAAATATGTTATTTGTTGATTTCTCTTATGTTATATATTTTTAAATGAAACCTCCAGCATTAATTGGAGTACATGATACATATGGGCACATAAAACATTTTTATGCAGTTTCTTTCTTGATGGCATTAAAATTCATAAAATCAAATAGAGAAATAGATACAATCAAATCTTGTGATTTTTAGTTGTTATGTTCTATAGTCACTGAGAACACTGAATTAGCAAACACTGAACCTTTGCTCCAAGAAGAAATACAGGATTAGGCTCCTGTGAGCCTCTAGTCTTGGTGTATTTCTGTTTAAAGACACTTTAACATATATTATTGATGCATTAGCATTGAACTCACAGCCAACAACACTATAACACATTTCTGAACAAAGCTTATCTAACACATATAATATCTTTGTTTGTGAGTCTTACTCTTAGGAATACTAGAAAGCACTTTAAGCTAGGCAGGGTGGCTCGTGCCCACAATCCCAGCTACTCAGGACATGGAAGCAGGAGTATCACTCGAACCCAGGGGTTCAAGACCAGCCTGACAACAGCGAGATCCCACCTCTAAAAAAATAATAAAAATAGGCCGGGCTCACACTAGTAGTTCCAGCACTTTGGGAGACCAAGATGAGAGAATTGCTTGAGCTCAGGAGTTTGAGATCAGCCTAGGCAACACAGCAAGACCTTGTCTCTACAAAAAACAAAAAAAATTAGCCAGGCATAGTGGCATGCACTTGTATAGTCCCAGCTTCTCAGGAGGCTGAAGTAGACAGATTATCTGAGCCCAGAAGGTCAAGTTTGCGGTGAGCCATGATTGTGCCACTACACTCCAGCCTCGGTGACAGAGTGAGATTCTGACTCCAAAGGAATAAATACAAATTAAAATTAATAAAAATAAATTATGTTTTATGCAGGAGTAGAGAAGTTAAAGTGACTTACCTGGTAATATTATAGAGAGACAGAAACAAGACAACTTGAGTTTCTTAATTCCTGTTCCAGTATTTCCTCAAATAACACTTATTGTTGACTTCAGTGGGCAATTGCATCAATAAAAAAAGTTTAGTACATTTTATAAATATAGGGGCCGGGCACAGTGGCTCAAGCCTGTAATCCCAGCACTTTGGGTGACTGAGGTGAGAGGATTGCCTGAGCCCACGGGTTCGAGAACAGCCTGGGCAACTTGGCGAGATCTCATCTCTACAATAAATAAAAAAATTAGCCAGGCATGGTAGCACACACCTGTAGTTCCAGCAACTTGGAAGGCTAAAGTGGAAGGGTTGCCTGAGCAAGCAGGTCGATGTGGGGTGGCCATGAGTGTGCCACTGTGCTCCAGCCTGGACGACACCATGAAAGCCCAACTCAAAAAAAAAAAAAAAAAAAAAGACAAAACAAAACAAACAAACAAACAAACAAACAAAAAAATATATATATATATGAGATCCACAATTTACCAGTGCTTTCTAGAACAGGAATGGTGAATAGATTCTATATTATAGTTGCTTAGGGAACTGTGTGGAAAAGGTATCTAGCCAGACATGGTGGCTCATGCCTGTAATGCCAGCACTTTGAGAGGCAGAGGCAAGAGGATTGCTTGAGTCCAGGGGTTCAAGACCAGCCTGGGAAACTTGACAAGACCTCGTCTCTACAATAAATACAAATAAATTAGCTGACTGTGATGGTGCAAGCCTGTGGTTCCAGGTACTTAGAAGACTGAGGCAGAAGGATCACCTGAGCCTGGCAGGTTGAGGCTGTGGTGACCATGGTTTTGCTACTGCATTCCAGCCTGGGCAACAGAGTGAGACTCCTACTCAAAAAAAAAAAGAAAAAAGAAAAAGAAAAGGTGTCTAAAGCCTCATCTGGGTTTCTGAGAAAGAGCGCCATGATTCATTGGTTATCTCTGTTGAGGCACAGTTCTACAAAGAAGCAGTGGGCTTGCCCCATTTTTGGCAACTCTATTCTAATAGTTACTGTTAGTCTCTCTTCTTTGCTATATATGTAGACTGGAGAATTGATGACAGTTTCTTTGCAGAAGGTACTTTTCCAAATGAAAAGCCATTTTATCATTCAGTATAATTTTGTACAGATTTTTCCAATGGCTAACATGTATTGAACTCTTAGCCTCTGCTGGACCTTGAAGGCTTAGAATTGAGGAAGCAGAGGCTTGGAGAATAAAGTGACTAACCCAGTCCTGGCCAAGAAGTGATGAAATTAAGTGGGTGTCCAGGAATTACTGACCCCACATCTATGCTCTTAACCAGGTTGTCAACTTTGGCCCATGAGCCAAATCTGGCCTGCCACCTGATTTTGTAAATAAAGTTTTATTGGAACACAGCTTTATTAGTCTGCTTGGACTGCTATAACAGAATACCATAGACTGGTTCTTCAAACAGCAGGCGTTTATTTCTTACAGTTGTGGAGTCTAGGAGTCTAACATCAAACTATCAGCAGATCTGGTTCCTGATGAGGGCCCTCTTTCTGACTCGCAGACAGCTGTGTTCGCACTGAGTCCTCATGGGTCAGTGAGAGCGAACTGGCTCTCTAATCTCTTTTCATAGGGTACTAATCCCATCATGAGGACCCTATCCTTATGACCTCATTTTAACCTAATTATCCCCCAAAGGCCCAACCTTCTAATACCATCACATCAGGGGTTAGGGCTTCAACATGAATTTCTGATCCATACATAGCAACAACCACAATAATTTGTGTATACATTTTCTGTGGCTGCTTTCCTGCTACTGTGGGTGAGTTGAGTAGCTGTAGTGGAGACCATGTGACCTATAAAGCCTAAATATTTAGTATATGTCCTTTATGGAAAAAGGCTCCTGGCATCTGTTCTTTTTTTTTTTTTTTTTTGAGTTGGAGTCTCACTCTGTCGCCCAGACTGGAGTGCAGTGGCCGCTCCCGGCCACCGCAGCCTCAACCTGCTGGGCTCTGGCAATCCTTCTGCCTCAGCCTTCTGAGTAGCCGGAATTACAGGCACACGCTACCATGCCCGGCTGATTTTTTGATTTATTGTAGAGATGAGGTCTCGCTGCCCAGGCGGGTCTCGAACCCGCAGGCTCAGGCAATCCACTCACCTCAGCCTCCCAAAGGCGCAGGATTATAGGCTGAGCCACCGAGCCCGGCTGGCATCTGTTCTTAACTATGGTTCTAGTCTTTTTTATAACAGAAATAGTCTCTTTCTGGAACCCCGTATATCTCTGAGAATGATTTCAAGTAGAAATGCTGATGTCCTGCTTTACTTGGGCCCACTGTAAATCTTGAGGCTTATGATTAGCTCTTCTTTAAGAATGGAAGTTCTCTGGGATGGAATAGGTACATAAGGAATTTTTTTGTGTAGTATACAAAATGTAAAATATGTCATCCTTTTTACGACCTGAAAATGTTGGGTGCTCCCTGGTCTACTGAATGGTGAAAAGCACTTCTCCTTGGTGGCTGCTCTTGCCTAGCCTGTTTGACTGGCTTTTCCCAGTGTGGATGAGGTAACACAGGAATGGAAGGCCAGCATCTGGTGGTAAACTTTGGTTTTGGCAGAACTGAAGTCAGCTGTAGGCACGTCCCCACTGTACCCTGCCATTCTTTGAGCTTGGTGAGGCCATAGCAGTAGCAGAGGTGCTTGGGGGTCTGGTTTGCCATGAGTGGTTAGCTGAGGTTCCCTCTCCCTATGGGGAGAAGCCTGGAGACTTCCCCTGTTGCTTGCTTTTGTCAGGTAACAAAGATCCTCTGTATTCCTTTCCTTTAGCATTTGATCTCCTATACACTTCCTAGAGACCAGGACTTGGTAAGGAGGACTATGGCCAGTCTCTAAGTTAGTCATTGAGTGTCACTAATTTTTTTGAGGATATCCTCCCAATATATTGATATTTCTTTAATTTAAAATTATATGATGTGTTGCTATTATTAACACACATACATTATAAAACACACAAAAATATAATTTGTTAAAGGACAAGATTTTAAAAAATAGAAATAGAATTCTAATCTTTTGTTTCTACATCCCAGAGAAAGCAGTAGGAAACCATTGGTCTGACTCATGCTGTTTATACCGTAAGCGTTATCTTTTAATTCTTATTTTCAGAAAACTTTAGATTTTTTTCTTTTTTCTTTTTTTTTTTTTTTTTTGAGTTGGATTCTCACTCTTGTCACCCAGGCTAGAGTGCAGTGGCACATTCTCGGCCACTGCAGCCTCAACCTGCTGGGCTCAGGCTATCCTTCCACCTCAGCCTTCCAAGTAGCTGGAACTACAGAAATGAGCTACCATGTCCAGCTTATTTTTTGATTTATTGTAGAGATGAGGTCTCACCAAGTTGCCCAGGCTGGTCTTGAACCCCAGGCTCAGGCAATCCTCTCGCCTCAGCCTCCCAAAGTGTTAGAAGGATTACAGGCTGAGCCACCACGCCTGACCAAACTTCAGATATTTTTTTTTTTTTTTTTTGAGTTGGCGTCTCACTCTGTCACCCAGACTGGAGTGAAGTGGCCGCTCCCGGCCACCGCAGCCTCGACCTGCTGGGCTCCGGCGATCCTTCCGCCTCAGCCTTCCGAGTAGCCGGAATTACAGGCATGCGCTACCACGCCCGGCTGATTTTTTGATTTATTGTAGAGATGAGGTCTCGCTGCCCAGGCGGGTCTCGAACCCGCGGGCTCAGGCAATCCACTCACCTCAGCCTCCCAAAGGCGCGGGATTACAGGCTGAGCCACCGAGCCCGGCTAACTTCAGATTTTTTAATGCGTATTTACTTTTTATTTTTGATAGAGAGAAAGTCTCACTGTGTTGGCCAAGCTGATTTGAACTCTTGGATCAAGCAAATGCATATTTAAAAGTCAGTTTGTGATTATATGAGTTGTATGTGACCATGCTCTCTGTTAAAAAGTTTTTAGAACTTTACAGATAACACAGAAATCCTTTGGGCCACCAGGCCCAAACTCACTTACCTATTTCAGTGTGTAATTTTCTTCTTTTTTTATTTTTGAGTTAGAGGCTCACTTTGTTGCCTAGGCTGGAGTGCAGTGGCATACTTACTGCCACCCAAGCATCGACCTGCTGGGCTCTGGCGATCCTTCCACCTCAGCCTTCCAAGTAGCTGGAACTACAGGCACGTACTACCATGCCTGGCTAATTTTTTATTTACTGTAGGTACGAGATCTCTCCAAGTTTCCCAGGCTAGTCTCAAACCCGCGGACTCAGGCAATCCACTCACCTTGACCTCCCCAGGAGCTGGGATTACAGACTGAGCCATGCACATACTGTAATTTCTCTGGGTCAGAGGGGACTCTGGATTCTTGTTACTGGGGCAAAAGAAATGGAACTAACTTCAGAAGAGTAGAATAGTTTTGTACCAAATATATTTATCAATGTGAGTGGATAACTTGAACTAGAACTTACTGACTCCTACTTTATTACTAAGTATGTCCTATTTTGCACAAAAACTGACCACACAGCATTTTCCCTTCTGCAGTGGGTCCTATAAAAGCCCATTTTAATAGATTATATTGTTATCATCTTCCCCTCTTGTGTGCAAACATCCCTGTGCAAGTTCCCTGGATGCCTGTATCAGTGGGGCAGCTGTACAAGGGCCTCCTCCTCTGTCCCTCTTCCCACCCCCTCGTTGCATTAGCAAGGTATGCGGCAGGGACATATATCTGGGGGAGAGTAGGAGAAGGAAGAGGTGGGGAGCCTACAAATCACACAGGGCCCTATAGTCCACAGTCAGGATTCTTGGCTTTGGCGTGCTTTCCTGGAAAATATAAACTCTATGAGAAAAAGGATCACACTTATCATTGTATCCCTAGTGCCCAGAACACTGTCTGGCCCAGAGATGCTTGAGGAAGCAAAACCATAAAAACTCACAGGACACATGAACTCTTTCTTTTCTTTTCTTTTCTTTTTTTTTTAAGTTGGAGTCTCACTCTGTCACCCAGACTGGAGGGCAGTGGCCGCTCCCTGCCACCGCAGCCTCGACCTGCTGGGCTCCGGTGATCCTTCCGCCTCAGCCTTCCAAGTAGCCGGAATTACAGGCATGCGCTACCACGTCCGGCTGATTTTTTGTTTTATTGTAGAGATGAGGTTTCGCCAAGTTGCCCAGGCGGGTCTTGAACCCGCGGGCTCAGGCAATCCACTCATCTCAGCCTCCCAAAGGCGCAGGATTACAGGCTGAGCCACCGAGCCCAGCTACACATGAACTCTTTCTTCTGGCCCTGTCTCTCTGCACAGGCAAGTGGGGGAATACATACTTAAAACACTTCAATGTAAAGGGTAACATGCCCTCAAAAGAGTCTGTAGAAGGGAGAATACCTCCCATCCCTTTCGTACTTTAATTAAACATCTGGGAATTCTCCATTTTGCTTTAAGCATTGGGTTCTATGGAACCTGCTTTTCAACATTAATATTTTATGAGTTCCTAGACCATCCCATTCAAAACCCACTCACAAAACAGACCTAAATCTGTTAGGAGTAAGAGAAAAGAGTGTCAAAACCAGAGCTCATTTTCCAGGCGCCGACCCTGCCCTCCTAGGAAGCCTGCATCAGCAGCAACAGGGGGAGGAGGGTGAGGTAAAGGGGATCTGGACTTGTCCTTCACACTCCACACCCCTACCTGGAGATCCCCAGGTTGAACTTGAGCAGCAGAGCGTGTGCAGGTCTCTCTCCTGAGCATTCAGACACTTGATCCAGCAGTATTGCGTTGCTCTCAGCTACTCTTGCAGTGCATTTTTCTTTCTGCTTTTTTGAATGGTGACACTTTTGTAGCTAATGAAGGGAAAAAGCCATCGAGAAGTGGTATCAGTTCTCTGCCACGTGGCCAGTCTTCCTCCCATAGTGGTAGCAGCTCTGTGGATAATCTCAGGAGCTTGCTCAAGTTCACTCTGTGTGGGCAGAGACAAGACTGTGACTCGCCAGAAGCTAAAAAGGAGAAAGAACAGAACAACATTTTTAGGAGTCAAACAAGTCACTAGAGGCAGAGAATGCCTTAAAGTTCACATATAGATGTGCCAGAAGAGTCGACTGTCAAAATTACCGAGATGGCTTGCGAAAAAAGCACTGATTCCTGGGCTTCACTTCAGAAGTTCTGATTCAGTAGTTCTGAGTTGAAGTTCAGGAATCTGTATTTTTAATGAGCTCCCTTAGGTGATTCTGAATCTCAGCCAGGCTTAGAAATCATTCTGCCACCGACCTTTGAAGTCCCTTCCAGTTCTATTCTCCATGCCAAAAACTAGGTCATGAGTGAGGTGGTACCGGCAGGTGGCTCCTGTCCAAACTGATATGTAACTTGACAGAGCGGACACAGCCCAGGCAGCTGCTTGGGGGTGGCACATACTGTTAAGTAATGTGGTTACAGGATGCAGTGTCTTTAACTTTTGGCATAGAAAATATACTGATAGGATTCAACACTGGAAAAGAATGAAAAGCTGTACTATAAAGTGTCTCAGTCTCTTCTCTGCCCACGGCTTCTTATTTCTCCTCCTCTCAATCAAAACATGTTATCGTCAGTTTCTTAATCTTTCCATCTAAAGAAAAAATATATATAATTTTAAGTTTTTTTGAGATACAATTAGCACACATACAATTTATCCATTTAAGGTATATAGTCCAGTGATTTTTAGTTTATTGACAGAGTGTTGCAGCCATCATCACAGTCTAATTTTATATATTCATTAACAGTCGATCTCCATGTCTTCCTACCCACCCCTCTAGCTTACCTCCTTTCCCACTCTCACCCCCACTGTAGATAACCACAGATCACTTTCTGTCTCTAGTGGGTATAGTTTTTAATTCCTCAATGTCTTGCACAAATGGTTGTGTACTGGGGAGTGTTCTATACCTTGCCTTTTTCTTTTTTATTTTTTTGAGTTGGAGTCTCACTCTGTCGCCCAGACTGGAGGGCAGTGGCCGCTCCCGGCCACCACAGCCTCGACCTGCTGGGCTCCGGTGATCCTTCCACCTCAGCCTTCCAAGTAGCTGGAATTACAGGCATGCGCTACCATGCCCGGCTGATTTTTTGATTTATTGTAAAGATGAGGTCTCACTGCCCAGGCAGGTCTCGAACCCGCGGACTCAGGCAATCCACTCACCTCAGCCTCCCAAAGGCGCGGGATTACAGGCTGAGCCACTGAGCCCGGCTTATATCTTGCCTTTTTCATTGGCCACTGTATCATCATCCCAGGGAATCTTCTGCTGGTAGGAGACAGGATGAAGGCTGAACTCACAGAGTGGTTGTGCCTGCCTGGCTTCGGGGCACAGAGGAATTTGTGGGAATCAGAAGTTAAAGACCATGCTCACTGCTTGTCTTTTGCTGTCCTGGGCTACTACTAGAAGACCTCAAGCCCAGCCAGGCAGAAATTTGTAACCTCTGTTCTTTCTCTGTTCAGAAACTCATCGCATATGGGCACATCACCGGTAACGCCCCTGACAGTGGAGCCCCAGGGAAGCGCTTAATCGACAGGATTGTGGAAACCATTTGCAGTTGCTTTCAGGGCCCTCAGACCGATGAAGGCGTTCAGTTGCAAATAATTAAGGTATTTGTTTGCCAAATCTGGTTTTTAAATTAGAAAGCTAGTCCTGTTTGGGAATTTGGATTTCTATTTACCATGTGTTAGTTGTCTCAGATGGTGCTGAGCTGAAAGAGAAAAATTTTAGCATCGCTTAGATCTTTTGTTGGGTATCAGAATTTATTAGTGTGGTCTGAGACAAGAAGAATGGAAGCAGGTGTGTTTTCAAAGTAAACAGTTCCACTAATAACAATGTAAATTGCTTGTGAATTAAGTCAGCTTGAAATAGTCTGGTCTTTCCCCCTTGAAACTCTGGATTTCTGGGCAGGTCTTTGTTGATAGGCTTATCTCCAACTTGCCCCTGGCCTCTTGTTCCCTCACTCCATTTTCCTGTTCCATTTCTGATGCAAGGAATGATTTGGCATGGGATGGGACCGTCTATAAATCTGAGAACAGGATCAGGATGGGTGTAACCAAGGCTCCAGATCTGAAATCCTGAATATTTGGCTTTATAAAGAAATGCTCCATGATAGCTACAGCTTTCTTATGGCTCTCCCCGCAACCACTCCGGGAATTGGGAAACTGCCCCAAACGTGTCTGTTTTGTGATTAGTATGGGTGAAATCAAGTTGCGGCATTTTTGCTCCTGAAATAAGTGTCTGTATTTCATTCTAGGTTTTTCCATCAATATTAACATCCAGAAGTTTGGCGCTTTAAAAAGTGAGCCAGTAGAAAGCTTAGTTCAACACAACTTAATTATTTCAAATAATTTAGATTTCATGGAGTTGTTGTTTTTAAACTCACAACACTAGATTGGCTCTTGGCACTAATCATTCAGTTTAGTTTGCAGAGCCATCTTACTTTTTAAAAAAAATTATTTTAAGAAAAACAGAGCCAAACCCTCTAGAACAATTTGGCTGTAGGAGGGAAGGAGGGTAGTGACTGGAGTTCCTGAGGGTGAAGGTTTCTGATTTCTCTTTTAGGCTCTTCTGACCGCAGTGACTTCCCCACACATTGAAATTCACGAGGGCACTATCCTGCAGACAGTGAGGACATGTTACAATATCTATTTGGCCAGCAAAAATCTCATCAATCAGACCACTGCAAAGGCTACCCTTACCCAGATGCTCAACGTCATTTTCACCCGCATGGAAAACCAAGTGGTGAGTGGCAGCTCTTGTCATCTGCTGGGGCGAGGTGTCATTACCACTGGAACTCTTTCATGTGTGGCCTTGGTACCTGTGAAGATTCACTAGCATTTTAAAGTTTATATTTTCTTTCTGTTAATTCTCCGTACGGTACTTTTGTTCATGTTTTAAAAATCAGAGAATCCTGCATGGGTTCTGAAATTTGCACTCAGAAATAGCTTTGAGTTTGTCAAAGGAATTTATTTCCTTTTAAAAATTGTACCTTCTGGTTGCAAATTTTTTAAACAATAGGCTGGCATAATTTTTGTTCCTTACCAAAATACTAGAACCGTTTTGATCGAATCCTTTTTTGTTACCTTTTAGTTGCAGGAGGCCAGAGAATTGGAAAAACCAATCCAGTCAAAACCCCAGTCCCCTGTGATTCAAGCTGCAGCAGTATCCCCAAAGTTCAGTCGTCTGAAGCAGAGCCAGTCACAAAGCAAACCAACAACTCCTGAAAAAACAAACTTAACCAATGGTGAATATGCCAGGAGCGATTCTGGAAAAGTGAGCTCGGAAAATGGAGATGTGCCCAGAGAAAGAGGCCCATCACTATCAGGTACGGCCTGAAATGGTATGACTGTCTCTTTCCAAGTTCTACAGGGAATCATCCTCTGTGAGGGGCAGATGAAGGAGGTGTCTGGTAACCTCTGAGGGAAACCTTGGATGGCAGCTTGTCTATTTCTGGACCTTCTCCTTGACTTCCCTTTGCTTTCCTCTTAGGCAATACAGTCACTGAGGCATGATGTCTAATGTCCTGTTGTCAACTGTGCATTTTTCTCTAAATAGTTCCTGGGATGTATCTAGCTACTACTACTTCATGTCAGCCTCAGTTCAGTGGTTTGGTTTGGGACACTTATCTCCCAGTAGTTAACTGATTGGGTGATGAATCATTCAGTGTCTGTCCAGAGGAGGACAAGGGCCTTAATTATCACATGCACATTGGATCTCCATGCTTTGCCCAGTGCCTCGCATTTAGGAGCCATTGTAGATATCTGTGGAAGAAGCCAGAAGGTAGGTAGGTGGGTGGGTAGATGGATAGACAGATGGACACAGAGAGAGCTTTGTTTTCTTCTTTTTGTGACCAAGTACATTGCTTTTTTTTTGCTGGCTTTTTAAAATGAAAGACTTCCACACCTGATTATAGTTTTAAAGTAAATGAAATATTAGGCTTGAAATTTTGGATTGAATTTTTGTAAGATTATTTCTGAATGTTTGCATTTCTCCCTGAACAATTTGTATGAACCAGATCCAAAATTCTTGTTTTTTTCAGGAACTTACCTTTTCCAAGTGATCCTGTCAAATATTTTTTCACTTAAACCAGTGGTTCTACACAAAATATCTGGCATATCTTTGTAATTTGCCTCGTTTCTTCTACAGTCACATTACTGATTGTGATTTCTGTTGGAAGGGTGTTCCACACTAGAGTGCACATATGTAAGCATCTTTTATTCTTTTATACTTTCCCAGACTGCTTGACATACATGAGAACAGACCATATATTGTTGCTGGAATGTTGTTTTATAGTTTACTCAAGGAAAACACAAACGAAAGTTGCCACCAAGAATGGTGTCTGTCTCAGGGTGAGCCTGGAGCCTTGAGCTCAGAGTTGCTATCAACTTATTCCTGCCATTGCTTGTCCTCAGGAAGGTGCTCAGAAATTCCCAGTGTGCCCACTGTGTCCACTGTGTTGTCATCTGTGCCCTTGGAACTCTCCAGGGCAATGACCAGATTTTTGCTGTAACCCTTATCAAGCTGTGGTCAAGCAATAAATATTAATATTTGAACACTGTAGTATGCATAGCCTCACAGATAGAAAAGCGAGTCTCAGAGCTGCATCAGAGCGCTTCCGTTCCAGCCCATTTTCCATACAGCAGCTTAAGTGCTCTTTTAAAAGCAGGAGTTGGTTTGTGGCCCTAACCCTGCTCTAACTCCTTTGGTCAGTCCCCATCCCACTGAGAGTGAAATCCATGCCTACCCTGCCCCCATCGTTTGCAAGACCCTGTGTAATCCGGTTTCTGCCCACCTTCCTATCCTCTTCTTACACCTGTCTCCCCCTTGTTTGCTATACAATACACAGGTGCTGTTTCTGGTTCTTGAAAGTGCCATGCTTGTTCCTGCCTCTATGCTTTTGCACTTATTGTCTCTTCTTTCCTTCTGAACCCTGCCCCCCTCCTGTATCTTCAGGTCTCTCAGTTCAGGCTGAGAAAGGCTTTCCTGGTCACCCTCTGAAGCTTCCCCATCATGTCTGTCTTCCCATCCTCTTTTATTTTCTCCATAGCCCTTATCAATACTTGAAATTACTGAAGGATTTATGTTTACTCATTCCTGTTCTGAGGCCCAGGCTGCTGTGTTCTCCACCGTATTCCCAGCACCTGGAACAGTACCTTGCATGCACAACAGACATTGAGTAAATACAGCCTTTGAATGGGTGGGGGAAAACATGATTTCTAGAGTACAGCTTTGCCGAATCACAGCAACTTGAAGTTCTGCTCTAATAAAGAGAAAATAAAGCCGGGCCTGGTGGCTCAGCCTGTAATCCCGTGCTTTGGGAGACTGAGGTGAGTGTATTTCCTGAGCCCGCAGGTTCAAGACCCACCTGGGCATCTTGGCAAGACCTCATCTCTACAATAAATCAAAAAATCAGCTGGGCGTGGTAGTGCATACCTGTAATTCTGGCTACTCAGAAGGCTGAGGTGGAAGGATTGTCGGAGCCCAGCAGGTCAAGACTGCAGTGGCCGGGAGCAGCCACTGCACTCCAGTCTGGGTGACAGAGTGAGACTCCAACTCAAAAAAAAAAGAGAAAATAATTTGTAGTTAGTACATTACTGTGGATTTTGTTGCCAGTACTTGGGACACCTCATAAGGCTTTCCTAGAACATGGGGATCAGGCTACCTTTGAGAAGCAAACCCTAAACCTGCAAATAGTGGGTCAGAATGGAAGTGCACCATCCCCTTTAAAAAGAGCAAGCAGTGCTCACGCCTCTATTCCCAACACTGGGATGCTGAGGTGAGAGGATTGCTTTTGAGCACAGGAGTTTGAGACCAGGCTAGGCAATATAGCAAGACCTCACCTCTACAAAAAAAATATTAAAAAACTAGCTGGGCATGGTGGTGTACACCTGTAGTGCCAGCTGCTCAGGAGACTGAGGCATAAGGATCTCCTGAGCCCAGGAGGCCAAGGCTGTGGAGAAACACGATGGTGCCACTGCACTCCAGCCAGGGTGACAGAATGAGACACACACACACACACACACACACACACACACACACACACACACAGAAAAAAAGAGCAAGCAGGCCGGCTGTGGTGGCACAAAACTGTATAGTCCTAGCTGCTTAGAAGGCTAAGGCAAAAGGATTATTTCAAC
The DNA here is from genome assembly GCA_027257055.1 of Cephalopachus bancanus. Classification (NCBI taxonomy): domain Eukaryota; kingdom Metazoa; phylum Chordata; class Mammalia; order Primates; family Tarsiidae; genus Cephalopachus; species Cephalopachus bancanus. The sequence goes on along the minus strand of JAPVLO010000732.1, from coordinate 775,356 downwards.
CTTGGAATTTGAGCCTGTAGGAAGCTATGATCATATGAATAGCCACTGCACTTCAGCCTGGGCAATGTAGTAAGACCTTATCTCTAAAAGAAATGAAATAAATAAATAATAAAAATAAAGCAAATGGCTTCCAGTTCTCAGGAGTAGGCTCTAAATAAAGAACAGGTTCGCTGGGCGCAGTGGCTCATGCCTATAATCCCAACACTTTGAGAGACTGAGGTAAGAGGATTGTCTGAGCCCATGGGCTCAAGACTAGCCTGGGCAACTTGGTGAGATCTCGTCTCTACAATAAATCAAAGAAAAACGAGCCGAGCGTGATGGCACATGCCTGTAGTTCCAGCTACTTGGAAGGCTGAGGTAGAAGGATCTCCTGAGCCCAGCGAGTTGAGACTGTGGTGGCTGTGAGCATGCCACAGCACTCCAGCCTGAGTGATGGAGTGAGACTCTGACTCAAATAAATAAATAAATAAATAAAAATAAAGAACAGTTTCTTCAGAGGAAGAAGTTGAGCAACGAAGGATAGCCTGAGAGACAGATACTGGGGTTGCTACTACCCAAAGGAGACTGTCTAGGGCTGGAGGGGCTGGAGTCCAGATGGTGAAGGCCCAGTGAGAGGCCTGGGTTCTCATATGTCTTTCCATATTAATAAGTTCTTGGACATTGGACACAACCTTGGTGCCTCCTACATGCTGTCCTGTGGTCATCACCATCATGTGACCAGCGCTAACAGGGTACTAGCTCAGCACTCAACAAAAGTATTTTCCTGCTTCATTGACTAGAACTTCCATGGCCTTCCTGGGATAATTTGTCTCCCATGTAATTTGTATTGATAGAATTCACTGACAGACCTGAGCATCTCTTTTTCCTTAGTAGTTCTTCATCTCAAATTAATAAATCAATCAATTTGTCAGCCTTATATAAATTCACAAGATGAGACATTTGAGCCCAAGACATGCTAGCTTATGTGAACTTGTGGGCACAGTCAACCAGACCTCCCTAGCAGGCCTCACCCTTTTATTCAGTCACAACCCTCCTGATTTCCCAACTGCTCTTTTCTGGTTTTTTGTTTTTGTTTTTCTGTTTTTCTTTTAATAAGATTGGTATCAGCTCCTCGTTTGTTTTTTAAACAGCTTTCTTGAGAAATAATTCACATGTTATAAATCCACCCTTTTAAAATGTACACTTCAATGCTTTTTATTGTATTCACAGATCTGTGCAACGTCACAATCGATTTTAGGACATTTTTATCACTCCCAATAGAAACCCTATACCCATTAGCAGTCACTTCCTCATTTTAAGTTTGTTTTTAGGATTCTAACTTTATAACTCCCAACATTAGACATTAGCCTGTTCGTGTTTATACAGATAATATAGAGAATTACCTGAGTTTATGGATTTCTTCCGTTTACCATTTGCATCTCATTCTTTAAGGGGGAAACAACCCAACTCTTAAGTACTATAGAAGAGAGAAAATTTCTCTCTCAGCCAGTACGATGGTTCTGTTCAGTCAGATGGGTTCCCATCATGACTCAACCACTTAGTAGATCTCTGACCTTGGGCAAAATCTTTAACCTTTCTGAGCTCAGTTTTCTCACCTGTAAATTGGTGAAATAATTAGTACTATCTTATAATTTTGTGAGAGTTCAATGAGAGCAGTGTCTGGCACTTAAAGCTACAAAAATGTTTGCTGATAGTATCTCTTAAATAAATTCCAGCTTAAAAATGAGTTGGTTTAAAGAAAAACAGCAACTATTTCTGATGGTAATCAGGTGCTAGGGTGGTAGGAAGAGAGGCATTTGCGTGGGCTGTTTCTCATATAAGCAATACCAGTTCCTCTGCGTTAAGAATTGCATTATTTTTGGTTAACAAAAAAGAAGTCTCAGACTGACACTTGGTGAAAGAAACAAAATGTACCCCACCTTTTTTGACTTGCTTTTGACACAGCCTGCCTTACAAGTGATAAGCCACATTGGCTTTTCAGCTTATTGGTTTACAATATTTTTATTTGTATTTTATTTGTATTTTATTTTTTTGAGTCTAGGTCTCACTCTGTCACCAGGCTGGAGTGATGTGGCACAATTGTGACTCACTACAGCGTTGACCTCCTGGGCTCAGGCGATCCTCCTGCCTCAGTTTCTGAGTCTCTGGAACTACAGACACACGCCACCACGTCTGGCTAATTTTTTTAAAGTTTTTTTGTAGAGATGAATTCTCGCAATGTTGTCTAGGCTTACAGTATTTTTATTAGCTGTGTAATGGACATATATTTGGGGACAGTAAGCTTCCTAATGTGCTTCTTCCCAGTGAATAATTGTTCTCTTGTCAAGGAATCATTGGTGGGTGGCTGGACTATGACACAAAAAACTTGCTCCCTGATTTTTATTTTCTTTAGTCTTCTTACATATTGCTAAGTGCTTGACATTAAACACAACCATGTTTTATCATTACTATGTATTTCCATTTGCCTCTCTGACTCCAGATCTTGCTTCTCCCACTCAATTTTTTCCCTGGCACCGTAGCATACAATAAAATTTACTTATTATCCTCAGCTAGGCTGAAAGCACCAGGAGGATAAGGATCTTTTTTTAGACAGTGACATGTTCCAGATGTCTGGAAAAGGGCCAGACACCTAGGCATCAGTTTGTTTGAATGAATGAGTAAATGCATCTTACTGCCCACCTACCCCATTCCCTAAGGTCCCTACCTAATTGGACAGAGAGTGGGGACCTGGGGAGGCCTTGTCTCAGACTCCTATTTTTTTTTTCTATTATTCTCAGCTTGTGACTTCCATCCTCAGGGTCACTTTATGGCTCAGAATCCTGCCATTTTGTTCCAGGCAGGAAGAAAGAGGAAGAGGTAGGACTAAAGTGTTCTTTGCCAGCTGAGTCACTCCCCTTTCTTTTTTTTTTTTTGAGTTGGAGTCTCACTCTGTTGCTCAGACTGGATTGCAGTGGCAGCTCCCGGCCACCGCAGCCTCGACCTGCTGGGCTCCCTGCTGGGCTCCGGCGATCCTTCCGCCTCAGCCTTCCAAGTAGCTGGAACTACAGGCACGCGCTACCACACCCGGCTGATTTTTGATTTATTGTAGAGATGAGGTCTCGCCAAGTTGCCCAGGCAGGCCTCAAACCTGCGGGCTCAGGTAATCCACTCACCTCGGCCTTCCAAAGTGCTGGGATTACAGGCTGAGCCACCAAGCCTGGCCCAACTCCCCTTTCTAAAGAGGAATTTTCCTGTAATCTGTCACTGTCCCTCATAATTAGGCTTACCTCTCATTGGCTAGAACTTGGTCACACGACCTTTTTTTCCTACAAGGAAGGCTGGGAAATGTAGGCAATTCCCATCCAAGACAAAATTAGGGTTCTGTTCGGAAGAAGGTTAAAAGTTAGGTAACTGGCATTGCCTTCCACAGAGTGGCTCTCCAGCTAGCTAGTGAGGGAGTGGTGGCAAGGATTTCTCCTATCTGACCCTACTCAAGATAGCCCTCATACTTTGTTTGAGGACAGAGTCTGAAATAGGATCTGGTGCCTAATCAGACACCAGATGTCACCAGGGAACCAGCAGAACCAGTGTTTTTTAGGTATACTCTTTGTACTTCTCAAATATTTGATTGTCAAACATTTTTACAGCATGCTTGAAACTTAATCACAGCAGACTTACTAGTAGTTGTCACAACATCCAGAAAAGCTTCTTCTGAGACCTACCCAAGGCTGTCGTGTCAGCAAGGGGAGCAGTTTGCAGTTACTGGGTGGAGTCCTGCTGCTTCAGGGCCCTCTATTGGGATTTTTTTCTGAGCAGCTCCCTCCACAGGAACCATCTGTCAGAATTAGGGCTTTCGGACTTTCCCTCCTTCTCCTGGCTTGAGACTCTTTTGACTTTGCACAGGTACTGTTTTGAATTCAGCCTATTAAGGAAAATGATCCAGGCTCGGTGGCTCAACCTGTAATCCCGCGCCTTGGGAGGTTGAGGTAAGTGAATTGCCTGAGCCCGTGGGTTCGAGACCCGCCTGGGCAACTTGGTGAGACTTCATCTCTACAATAAATCAAAAAATCAGCCAGGCGTAGTAGCACGTGCCTGTAATTCCGGCTACTCGGAAGGCTGAGGCGGAAGGACCGCCAGAGCCCAGCAGGTCGAGGCTGTGGTAGCCGGGAGCGGCCACTGCACTCCAGTCTGGGCAACAAAGTAAGACTCCAACTCAAAAAAAAAAAAAAGGAAAATGAGTTACGTATCCAAAAGTGGGGCTCCTGATGCTGTTGAGATGGAAAAACTGCAGTGAGGACAAGGGAGGCCCATGTGGACATGGAAATGCTACTTTTCTTCTTAGGATTAAATGATAGTGAAGGCTTTAACTAACTGAAACTCTAAGTGATTAGTTGGGAAGTGTTCTTATGGACCTTAGCCTACAGGGCCAGGCAGGTGACAGAAATGGTAGTCATCCGTCACGAAAGCATCATGTATGTCTTCACATAAACACGCTCTTCTTTTCAAATTTTATGTGTGTGTGTGTGGCAATGAGATCATGCTATGTTGCCTAGTCTGGTCTTGGATCCTGAACTGAAGTAGTCCTCTCTCCCGCTTTTTAAACGTTGGCAGCTAATTAAAAAAAAAATTTTGTTTTGAGTTGGAGTCTCACTCCATTACCCAGCGTGCAGTGGCACGCTCATGGCCACCCCAGCATCAACCTGCTGGTCTCCAGCGATCCTTCTGCCTCAGTCTTCCAAGTAGCTGGAACTATAGGTGCTTGCTACCACACCTAGCTAATTTTTTATTTATTGTAGAGACGAGGTCTCTCCAAGTTGCCCAGGCTGGTCTCGAAACTGTGGGCTCAGGCAGTCCACTTGCCTCGGCCTCCCAAAGTGCTGGGATGTTAGGCCGAGCCACTGAGCCTGGCCCAAATGTTTTAAAGAGCAGTGCAGAGGGGAAACAACTTGTACTTGCAGGCCAGATGTACCTGCTAGCCACCACTTTACAGCCTCTAGTCTAACTCACTAAGCCTGTAACTTCTCTGATAAAATGAGTCAGTGTTTTCTGGGTGTTGAATGTGAACAAGGTGCTGTGTACCAGGTACTTTGAAATGTATGATACAGATCAGAAGCTGTCACAATAATTTTTATTAAATCATAGCATCAGAGAATGTTGGAATTGAAAAGGAACCTAGAAATATCTAACATTTACCAAGTCATGGTGTAGGTGTGCTGATTTTTGGTGATTACTACTTGTAAACAGTTTGTATTTTAATAGTTATTTTAACATGCATTTAGAAAATATAATGAACATTTAAAATCTGCTATTTTGTGGATTCTGTTGCTTAAGGTGTTCTCATTTACAGAGCACTGTTAAATAAATACAGTCGGGCATTGCTTTAACAGTGGGGATACATTCTGAGAAATGTGTTGATAGCTGATTTTGTTGTTGTACAAAAGAACATCTTGACTTACACTTATACAAATCTAGATGGTACAACCTATTGCACATCTAGGATATGTGGTCTAGCCTTTACTCCAAGGCTACAAATCTGCACAAGGTCTGCATGTCACTGTCTTGAAGACTGTAGGTAATGGTAGCACGGTGGGCATCTAAATGTAGAAAAAATACAGTGAAAATACGGTATAAATGACTTTAAAAAATTACCTGCCTGTGTAGGACACTTGCCGTGAATGGAGCTTGCAGGACTGGAAGTTGCTCTGGGTGAGTCAGTGAGTGGGGATTGAGTGTGAGGGCATGAAACTTGACTGTGCACTGCTGTGGACTTTATAAACACTGTACACTTGGGCTGCACCAAATGTATAACAATTTTTTCTTCATTAATAAATTTTCAGTTACTATAACTTTTACTTTGTAGACACTCAATTTTTTTAAAACTTTTTTTGTTTTTTTTTTTTGTTTGTGTTAGGGTCTCTCTTTGTCATCCAGGCTGGAGTACAGTGGCACAATCTTGGCTCACCGCAACCTCAACCTCCTGGATTCAAAAGATCCTCCCACCTCAGCCCCTTGAGTAACTGGGACTACAGGCGTGTACCACTACACCTGGCTAATTTTTAAATTTTTTTGTAACGATGAGGTCTCACTATGTTGCCTGTGCTGATCTGAAACTCCTGGGCTCAAGCAGTCCTCCTACCTTGGTCTTCCAAAGTGCTGGACTTAACAGGCATTAGTCACCACACCCAGCCAACTTTTTGACTCTTGTAATACACTTGGCTTAAAACAGACACTCTGAGCCAGACCCAGTGACTCACGCCTGTAATCCCAGCACTTTGGGAAGCTGAGTGGGTGGATTGCTAGAGCCCAGAATTTGAGACCAGCCTGGACAACATAGTGAGACCTCATCTCTAAAAAAAATCCAAAAATTAGCTGGGCATGATGGCATGTATCTGTAGTCCCACTACTCGGGACACTGAGGCAGAAGGATTGCCTGAGCCCAGGGAGTTGAGGGTGCTATGAGCCGTGATCATGCCACATCACTCCAGCCTGGGGGACAGAGTGAGACTTGGACTCACAAAAAAGAAAACAAACACATTGTACAGATGTACAAAAAACTTTTTAAAATATTCTTATTCTGTAAGCTTTTTTCTATTTTTTAAATATATTTAACTTTTTTAACATTTTTGTTAAAAAGCTAAGTCACAGGCCAGGTGCAGTGGCTCATGCCTGTAATCCCAGCACTTGGGGAGGCCGAAGTGAGAGGATTGGGTTCAAGACCAGCCTGGGCAACATGGCAAGACCTCATCTCTACAATAAATCAAGAAAAATTAGCCGGGCGTGATAATGCATGCCTGTAGTTCCAGCTACTTGGAAGGCTAAGGTGGAAAGATTGCCTAAGCCCAGCAGGTGGAGGCTGCAATGGCCATGAGCATGCCACTGCACTCCAGCCTGGGCGATAGAGTGAGGCTCTGACACACACAAAAAAAAACCCCACAAACACACAGATTAACCTAGGCCTACACAGGATCAGGATCATCATCATCACTGTCTTTTACCTCCACATATTGTCCCACTGGAAGGTCTTCAGGATAATAGCATGCATAGAGGTGTCATCACCTGTGGTAACAATGCCTTCTTTTGGAGTATCTCCCGAAGGACCTGCCTGAGGCTGTTTCACAGTTAACTTTTTTTTTTAATAAGTAGAAGTGTACTGTAAAATAGCAATAAAAAGTATTATAAATAGATAAACCAGTAGCATAGTCATTTACTATCATTGTCAAATATTATGTACTGTACATAATTGTATGTATGACCAGCCGCTGGCAGCACAGTAGGTTTGTTTACACCAACATCACCACAGAGGTGAGTAATAAGTTACACGAGGATATTAGGGTGGCTATGATGTCACTAGGCTATAGTGTCACAAGGTGATAGGCATTTTTCAGCTTCATTGTAATCCTATGGGATGGCTATGTATATGTGGCTCATCATTGACCAAAATGTTGTTATGTGGTGTGTGACTATATATTTCATGCGTGTAATAATGTGTAATGATATAGTGGTGCATGGATATGGCAGAAATTATGAGGGTGGTATGAGACTGGCATTTGGGTAATGCTGACCTAAATCACCCTTTTTAGATGAAGAAGTGAGTTCAGGAGATGTTATGGTGGCTGGGGAGCTTTCTAATTTCAATTCAGATTCTTTTTTGCCTTCTAAGAAAAGCAAGCCAGGCTCGGTGGCTCAGCCTGTAATCCTGCGCCTTTGGGAGGCTGAGGTGAGTGGATTGCCTGAGCCCATGGGTTCGAGACCCGCCTGGGCAGCAAGACCTCATCTCTACAATAAATCAAAAAATCAGCTGGGCGTGGTAGCGCATGCCTATAATTCTGGCTACTAGGAAGGCTGAGGAGGAAGGATCGCTGGAGCCCAGCAGGTCGAGGCTGTGGTGGCCAGAAGCGGCCACTGCACTCCAGTCTGGGTGACAGAGTGAGACTCCAACTCAAAAAAAAAAAAGAAAAGAAAAAAGCATATAACATCAGTATTTCCCCCATAAACCTACTTAGCTGTTGGGATAGTTAAGTGGTCAATGAAAATGAAAATATTTAGCGCCACTGTCTAGGACCTTATGGAATGAGCACAGAACTCAAAGCAGAGTAGCTGGGTGGAGAGTCCTCATTATCAAAGAGAAGACGAGTTATTTTGGTTTCGTTTATTTAAAGTAATGACCGTTTTGGTCAATGTGATGTTTTACAAATCAGTAGTGTCTACTAAACATCTCGTCAAGAGCTGTTGATTTTAGAAACTTTTCCCCATAACTAGTTTTCTAAAACGTAAGAGGTACTGAACCTCTTCTGTTTAAAGTTAACATTTTACAGTATAGTTTCATTTAAAATTTAGTAAGTCCCCAACTATCATGTTAGAAATCTTGTGCCAGGTTCTGGGCTTATAGTGTCAAGAAGCAAAGCAGCAAAGGCCTGCTTGTACCGAGGCTCCTTGGTGCCTGAGGCGGAGGCATGAGAGAAAGCTCCATGTTTTGTTCTTCCAGGAACCATAACTGGTAGAATCCTGCTCCTGCCTCAAGTTGGGAGTGGTGAGAGGGCCCTGGGCAGAGCAGCTGGGCCTTGGGAAAAAGAGAGAACAAGGCATTGGGGTTTAGTTTTCCAGAGAGGAAAGCTCAAAAGCAGAACAGATGCTGCCTTGGACACTACATCTAGAAGCTGTCTTCTGTTGGCATGGTCACATGTGGTCTTGGAAGTACTTACTTGCACCTTTTGCCTTCTGAAACATGGCTTCTCATAAATTCTTTCTCCCCTATCCTTTGTTTTCCTGGAAATGCCTGGGTGTGCATTTATGTATTTGTATGTGTGTGTGTAGGGACTGATGACGGCGCCCAGGAGGTGGTGAAGGACATTTTAGAAGATGTAGTCACATCTGCTGTTAAAGGTAAGAACCAAGGACAACCCAGCCTTTCCTCTTACCTTATTCCTCGAAAAAAGCCTTCAGCCAAGTATTTCAGTGGTAGAGTTCCTGCCTCCCTGCCCCGTGAACTCATGGAGCTCATGGAAACTGAGTCAGCCCATGTGTTCCCATCTTGTGGGATTCAGCAGTTATTAATTTTTTTGAGTTGGAGTCTCACTCTGTCGCCCAGACTGGAGTGCAGTGGTACGCTCATGGCCACCCCAGCATCGACCTGCTGGACTCCGGCGATCCTTCCACCTCAGCCTTCCAAGTAGCCAGAACTACAGACGCGTGCTACCGTGCCCAGCTAATTTTTTATTTATTGTAGAGACGGGGTCTCACCAAGTTGCCTGGGCTGGTCTCAAACCTGCGGGCTCAGGCAATCCACTCTCCTCAGCAATGATTTTTTTTAGTGACTGATTTTTATTCTCTTTTGAGTAGGGCTCAATGAACACTGTCTGACCGTGTTAGGCTTTGGTGCTCCATGTGGAGACACAGAGGACCACTTCTAGATTAGGGGTGCCCAGGGTTTTTCTAAGAGTAGGCTCTGAGCCCTGAAGTCCATGTTCATTGCTACAGAGTTTTCATAGCCAGCCTTTGATGTGTTGTGGGGACAGTCCACATGTAACAGGTGTCGGGTGTCCAGGAAAACTTTATTCATTTTGTTAGACTTCATTAGTCCCTCAGTTTCATGGTATGGTTTCAGTGGAATTGAGCTTGTATAGTTCAGGCTGAGTGCAGTGGCTCACACCTATAATCCCAGCAATTAGGGAGTCAGAGATGAGAGGATTGCCTGAGCTCAGGTGTTCGAGACTAGCCTGGGCAACTTGCAATAAATAAAAAAGTTAGCCAGGCATGGTAGTGCGCACCTGTGGTTCCAACTATTAGGAAGGCAGAGAGGGTAGAAGGATTGCCTGAGCCCAGCAGGTTGAGGCAGCAGTGGCTGTGAGTGTGCCACTGCGCTCCAGCCTAGATGACAGAGTGAGACTCCGGCTCAAAACAGCAACAACAACAAAACACCAAAACTTGTATAGTTCAGAATGAATTTGAAATGATCTTTTGTTTTTGTTTTTGTTTTTACCTAAAATCTCAGGTCAGTGGTTGTGTGTTGAGCATTCAGTTTCAGTGCCAATAAACCATTAATTAGTAGAGAAATAGAACATTTAGTGAATTACAGCCTAGCTCAGTGGTTCACACCTGTGGTCCTAGCACTTTGGGAGGCCAAGGCAGGATGATCACTTGAGGATAGAAGTTCGAGACCAGCCTAGGCAAATACTGAGACCTCATCTCTAAAAAAAAATCTAAAAATTCAACCAAGTGTGGTGGCATGTACCTATAGCTCTTATAACTTGAGGGACTGAGGTGAGAGGGTCACGAGCCCAGCAGGTTGAGGCTGTGGTGGTTGTGAGTGTGCTACTGTGCTCCAGCCTGAGCAACAGAATGAGATCGTCTGTAAAAAATAAATAAATAAATGTGGTGAGTTGCAGTCAGCATTTTTTTTAAATGAAAGAGAATAAAATAAAATAGAGTACAGACAATCTGACTGCAACACATTTATGAAATATGTTTCACTTGCTTGTGTGCACATGTCTGTATTGGGACACAAAACTGTAAACATTAATTTCTTACTGAGGTCATGGTTTGAAAGCCACTTCTCTAAGTCCTAAGGCTATATGTAGATTCTGTTTCTTTCCTTGTTTTTTTGAGTTGGAGTCTCACTCTTGTTGCCTAGGCCGGAGTGCAGTAGCACGCTCACAGCCACTGCTACCTCGACCTGCCGGGCTTAGGCAATCCTTCCGCCTCAGCCTTTCAAGTAACTGGAACTACAGACACACACCACATGCCTGGCTAGTTTTTGTGATTTCTTGTAGAGGTGAGGTCTCACCAAGTTGTCCAGGCTGTTCTCGAACCTATGGGCTCTGGCAATCCTCTAGCCTCGGCCTCCCAAAGTGCTGGGATTACAGGCTGACCCACCATGCCCGACCAATTCTGTTATTTTTTTAGTTTCTTGTAGAAATGTCTTTGAAATAGAATCATTTTATTTCATACATTTAGATTTGCTTCTGGGATATATAAAAGTTATTATATGCCGGGCACAGTGGCTCACGCTTATAATCCTAACACTTTGGGAGGCCGAGACAAGAGGATTGCCTGAGCCCAGGGGTTCAAGCCCAGCCTGGGCAACTTGGTGAGACCTCCTCTCTACAGTAAATCAAAAAATTAGCCAGGCGTGGTGGCACGTGTCTGTTGTTCCTGCTACTTGGAAGTCTGAGGCAGAAGGATCACCTGAACCCAGCAGGTCAAGGCTGCAGTGGCCATAAGCATGCCACTGCACTCCAGCCTGGGTGACAGAGTGAGACTCCAACTCAAAAAAAGAAAAAAAACAAAAAAAGTTATTACGTAGTGATTATCTTGGTCACTTTTGTGTTCTCCAGCCCTTACCAGAGTCTGGCATGTAATAGGCACTTGATAAATACTTATTGAATGAATATATGCATCGTAAACCTTTTGAAAATTGTGCTTATTCAGTTGTTCCATGTGCTTTCTAAAAGATACACGTGATAAGTTTTTCTTAGAGTTCTGTTGGTATGTTGATCATCAGATATGCTTTCCTTCATTGAATGATGAAATCTAGTTGATTTTTTCTTTGAACTCTTTCCCTTTTTTCACATGGCTCCTAGAAAGCTCAGGTTTACATTTTTCCTTTAACTAAAGTTTTCTGTCGTAACTGGCTCTCCTCTGATTCCTATATTGTCCCTTTAAAAAAAATTTGTGCTTTTCATGCTTAGCTGCTTCTCATCTTTTTCAGAAGTGGGCAGGGTAGACAGGGCTGATGCATTGCATAATTCTGGGGGCACCACTGACATGGGTTGTAATTTGAATGAAGCCCCTGGGGGGAATTGTACACTGCTGTGGTCCTGCCAGTGGGGCTGTGGATGACAGATACTCGTAGAGCTACAGCGTCACTCTGGCCTGCGCTTCTCTGTAGTATGTCAGCAGTGAGTCAGTGTCACAAGAAAAGGAGGGACAAGCAAAGCTGGGAGGTTACGGGAGTAACTTTTTTCTGGTTGTTAGGCAGTCTCCTAGGATAAGTAAGTACGGTACTAATTTGGGGCTATGACTTTGCACTTATGTTTTAAGAAGCGGCAGAAAAGCATGGTCTGACAGAACCTGCAAGGATTCTGGGCGAACTGGAGTGCCAGGAATGTGCTGTTCCCCCAGGAGTTGATGAAAACTCACAGACCAATGGGATAGCGGATGATAGGCAGTCCTTGTCGTCGGCGGATAATCTGGTATGTCGGTGATCATCCTGCACAGATTCATTGCAGTCTTACTTTTTCAAACAATGCAGATTGAAATCTTTTATCAAATGAAGCATTAAAATAAGTAAGTTCAGTTCAGTTGTTAGTCACACAGTCCTGGCCTGATGCTCTTTATATTAGTAGGTTCAGTTTTTGGAATGTGCTAATGGTGGTTGTATATAGCTTACTGAGACTTCTAAAATCTTAAATTTCCTGCCATTTTTCTTCTGTCTCAGCATACATTTGTTATAAAAAATAAGAAAATATATAATTCCCGCTGGGCATGGTGGCTCATCCAGCACTTTGGGAGGCCAAGGCAGGAGGATTACTTGAGTCCAGGAGTTTGAGACCAGCCTAGACAACATAGCAAGACCCTGTCTCTACAAAAAAATTTAAAAATTAGTTAGATGTGGTGGCACACACCTGTAGTCCCAGCTACTCGGAAGGCTGAGGTGGAAGAATCCCCTGAGCCCAGGAGGTTGATGCTGCGGTGAACTGTGATTACACCATTGCACTCCAACCTGGGTGACAGAATGAGACTCTGACTCCAGAAAGAAAGAGAGGGGGAGAGAGAGAGAGAGGGAGGGAGAGAGGGAGAGGGAGAGGGGGAGGGAGAGGGAGAGAGGGGAGAGAGGGAGGGAGGGGAGGGAAGGGAAGGAAAGGAAAGGAAGGAAGGAAAGGAATCTATAGAAGGAATTCATTTTTTACTAGACTGTGATTGCTTGGTTCAGCACTAGGGCATGGACATCTCTTCGTATCAGTACATACATATCCAACTAAATTTTTTCATGACCATGTAAAGTTGTATATGGATTGACCATAATCTATTAACTAAGTCCCCATTAGGGATGATGCTTCTAGTTTTATCACAGGAAACAATTCTATAATGAATATCCTTGTAGATAAATCTTGTGCCTATCCTTAATTCTTTCTTAAGTATAAATTCCTACACGTGGTATTGCTGGGTCAAAGGTTTGGAGCTTTAGGCTTTTGATCCTGAACACCAAGTTAGTCTTCTGGGAAGGTATTGCTTGAATTCCTGCCCACTTATAGGCTCTCAATGCCCATTTTCCAATCCCTCATTAAAACTGGGCAGTAGCATTCATCCACATCTTTGCTAGTCTGACAGGAGAAATAGTCTACTTTAATGGTCAGTAATAAGGGCATTTTGGGTTGTTTTATTTGTCCTTTTCATTTCTTGGTGGATTTCTTATCCATGTTTTTTGCCTGTTTTTCATTTGAGAGAAGGGTTTCCATAGTTCCTTAATGAATTATAAGAACTTTTGTATGTTGAAGATATTAGTCTTTGTTATATGTTACAAATATATATATATATTTTTTGAGTTGGAGTCTCACTCTGTCACCCAGACTGGGCTGCTGGGCTCCGGCGATCCTTCTGCCTCAGTTTTCCAAGTAGCTGGAACTACAGGTGCGCACTACCACACCTGGCTACTTTTTGATTTATTGTAGAGATGAGATCTTGCCAAGTTGCTCAGGCGGATCTTGAATCCGTGAGCTCAGGCAATCCACTCTCCTCAGCCTCCCAAAGTGCTGGGATTACAGGCTGAGCCACTGAGCCCACCCGTTACAAATATTTTTTATTTGCATGTTTTATTTTTATTACACTTTACCTTTTTAGATAAAGTAGTTTATTTTTTAGTGCCTATCATTTCTTTCCCATTTATCCTACAACAGGATATAACAAATACCTTTCTTACCCTTACTAATACAATTACCTATATTTGTCTTAGTTTTTTTAATGATTAAACTTTTGATCATTAATTATTTTAAACCACTTCTACCAGCTGTTTGAAGGACAAGAGCCAAGGCTTTAGAATTGCTATAATGACTTTCATAGTTTCTATTTTGCCGTATATTCCCCTTCCCAATACCCCCCATCTCCCTTTTGAGTAAACAAGTTAACTGTTGGTAGCATAGTCGCCATAGGATAATTACATTTCTTATTTTTGACAAGAGTTATTCCTTTGTTTTGCCCCTTTGGTTTTTTAAAAATGTGTTTCTAATTGTAGGAATCAGATGCTCAAGGACATCAAGTGGCTGCTAGGTTCTCCCACATTTTGCAGAAGGATGCCTTCCTCGTGTTTCGCTCCCTGTGCAAGCTGTCCATGAAGCCCCTTGGGGAAGGCCCTCCCGATCCAAAGTAAGCAGACAGCAGTTCTTGGCTGTCCCAGCGCAATGATCGAGGAACACATGGTACTTCATACTCCCCTGCTTCCAGGAAGTCTCAGTGCTGTGTCTCTGTTGTTAGTGCAGTTTATTCAGGGTGGTTTTGCAACTTTTCAAACTCATGCTGTCTCTACAGTCTTTCACATTGAATTGTCTCTGTATCCCCATCAACCAAGATTTTGCCCAGCTTAGCTTTTCTTGGTTTATCTGCTAAAAACAATCAGTGTATTGAACATGCACCCTCTTTGTACTGATAAAGGGATTGAATCTCCTGATGCGCAGTGGGGAAGGGCAGGATGTCTGTAAATGTCAGCTACCTGTTTTGTGTGGAAACCTCTGCTTCACAAATTGAGATTTGTTGTTGTTGTTGTTTTTGAGTCAGAGTCTCACTGTGTCGTCCAGGCTGGAGTACAGTGGCTCGCTCACAGCCACCCCAGTGTCAACCTGCTGGGCTCAAGGGATCCTTCTGCCTCAGCCTTCCAAGTAACTGGAACTACAGGTGCTCGCTACCACACCCAGCTAATTTTTTGATACATTGTAGAGATGAGGTCTCACCAAGTTGCCCAGGCTGGTCTCAAACCCCTGGGCTCAGGCAGTCTTCTTGCCTTGGCCTCCCAAAGTGCTGGGATTACAGGCTTGAGCCACTGTGTCTGGGCCACAGATACAGATTTAAGCCCCAGGTTCAACATAGGGAAGCCAGATATTTCTTTGTAGTAAACTATTACATGAATATCAGCACTGTGGAGCGAAGACAGCAGAGGCTTCAGAGCCAGAGAGAGCTGCATTCAGGTCTTGACTCCTCTACTGGAGCATGCTCTGTGACCGCATGAGTTACCCAATGTTGTCTGAGAAGTGGGGATATGGAAAACACGAAATGATATAGGTGTTGTCCTGAGCACAGAGCCTTGTACTTTATAGTCATATTGTCATTATAATAATCCTCACCTCACCTATTGAGAATGCTGCTAATATTATGATAACCATTAGGAAAATGGTTCATGGAAATTTTCCATTTCTTACCTTCCCTGAGCTCGGGAATGCAGAGTGGGAAGGGAGAGTTGAGGTGAGTGGATACAGAGCACAAACCTCATGGTGAATAAAGACAGACTGGGCCAGGTGTGTCGCCTCATGTGAGTGAAGTAGTCATTGATTGTACCAGTGCGGTGGCAGAACCTGCTTTCCAGAACTAATTGACACTGCTTTTGTTCCTACTGTATTCTCTGCTTTGCGTTGGGGAGAGACAAAAAGAGTAAGAGTTGGCAGCTCTTGTTCTCAAAGGGCCTGCAGATCCCAGGAGCACCCACCTCATGCCATCTGCCCTCCTCCTGACATTTAGATGCCATTGCTAATTCTCAGCTCACTGGCTTCTCAGAACATTCCGCTCCCTGGTAGAGGAGCGAGTCCTCTTCAAGCAGCCTTCTGTTTTATACTGCATCTTTCAGCCCTGTCATGCTGTTTCATTTTTTCTGCCAGATCCCATGAGCTGCGTTCCAAGGTGGTTTCCCTGCAGCTGCTCCTCTCCGTGTTACAGAATGCTGGCCCAGTGTTCAGGACTCATGAGATGTTTATCAACGCAATCAAGCAATATCTCTGTGTGGCCTTGTCCAAAAACGGTGTCTCATCAGTGCCTGATGTCTTTGAGCTCTCTCTCGCCATTTTTCTTACTCTTCTTTCGAATTTCAAAATGCACTTGAAAATGCAGATAGAGGTATGAACTCCAAATTTGCTTTTTGTTTGATGGCATTTATACCAGATGAGTTAACTGTTGGTGGCATACTTACTTAGAACTGCAATTACACTGTCTGCTTGCCGGCACGCCAGCAGCTAGGAACTTTCCAAATGAGAGAGAAAATACGTTCTTATAAAAAGTTACTGCCCTCAAATCCTGTATGCCTTTTATTTTCACCAAAAGTTTAAAGTATGTGGTCTGTGTGCTGGGCTCAGCACCCCCAACATATTTGTTTGGCCTGTAAATTGTTTGAAATCATTTGAATTAGTTGCCAAATTGAGAAAGTCTGGTTTACCTGAAAATTCAGATTTCTAGCTTCTCTCATAAAATCACAATGCCTGCGTTTCCACATGACAGCTCCCTGATGGGCCCCACCCTGCTAGTTGTGCCCAGGAGGCCAATGTCCCACTGCTGCCAACAGGGTGTGTGTTCCGTTCTTTTCCACCTACCCTGGCTGCCTCACTTATTACAGGACTGGCTGAAGATGTTGTAGTTTTTGAACCCTAACTGGAACTTAATTGACGTTTTCCTTTGTCTTCATATCATATAGGTCTTTTTCAAGGAGATTTTCCTGAACATTTTAGAAACATCAACAAGTTCTTTTGAGCACAGGTGGATGGTCATTCAGACTCTGACGAGGATCTGTGCAGGTATTTGCACCCTGAGGGCGCTCATCCATCAACTCACTCCTAACCCTTTGGATGCTTTAATCTGCCAAAACTCAGATTAAGACCTTTAACTTCTTTCAGAATCTTAATGAAATGTTGGGGATAAAAGCCTATTTCTAGCCTAATGTCTAGTTCTGCTCCTTCTCTTCTTTTTTAGAGAATGACTAGTGCAGGCTTGTTTGCCTGGGAGTTTCTGGTTTTAGCACCAAAAGTCCCACATCCCAGAACACCCCCAATCCTGACAAACTGGGACACTTGGTCACCCTACCTATGAGCTGAGTGTGATTAACAAATCACAGGCCGGGCGAGGTGGCTCACACCTATAATCCCAGCACTTTGGGAGGCCAAGGTGAGAGGATTGCCTGAGCCCGCAGGTTTGAGACCCGCCTGAGCAACTTGGCGAGACCTCATCTCTACAATAAATCAAAAAATTAGCCAGGCATGGTGGTATGCGCCTATAGTTCTGGCTACTTGGAAGGCTGAGGTGAAAGGATTGCATGAGCCCAGCAGGTTGGAGCTGCAGTGGGTGTGAGCACCATGCTACTGCACTCCAGCCTGGGCAACAGAGTGAGACTTCGACTCAAAAAAAAAAAAAAACCACACACAGAAAAAAAAACAAATCACGAGGCCTAGGAGTTGGTGCTGCAAACTTGATTGGGTGCTCCAGGAAATTTGTATTCACCTTACATCTTACAGTTGTTTTATTTCCAATATAGAATCTTCAAACATTTGTCTGTCATTAAATGTTATTTCATAAAAGTAGCACAACTTTAAGAGGTGAATCAGACAATTGTTGGCTACTTTTTTAATGAGAAAAGTGAGCCTTGGAGGAGTGGAATGAAGTCCCTGAAGATTCAGTTAGTGCAGAGGCAGGCCTAAAAACATCCATGCCTCCTAACAATTCCTAGAATTTCTAACATACATTTCCTGAGTGAGATGTAGCCACCTGAGTCGGTAGTTCACTAGGGAACTTTGTTAGCAAACAAAGTCTTGTTTAATAAGAAAATATGACTGCTGTTTGTCTTTGATCATAATTTCTAATACTGGTGTGTTATTTTCCAAGATGCCCAGTGCGTTGTGGATATTTATGTCAACTACGACTGTGATTTAAATGCTGCTAACATTTTTGAGCGTCTTGTAAATGATTTATCCAAAATTGCTCAGGGAAGAAGTGGACATGAGCTGGGAATGACACCTCTGCAGGTAAAAACACCGGGGACACTCTGTTGTGTTTAAAGTTTATTCATTTCAATAAACATTTATCAAGTGCCACTATGTGCTAGGCACCGTCCTCAATGTGGGGGGATACAGCAGTGAATAAAACAGAGGTACGTGTGCACACACACACTTCCTGCCATCATGAAATGACAATAAAGAAGTCAGCTGCCAGGTGAAAAGTAAAGCAGGGCCAGCAGAGAGGAAGTGCCGGAGGGGGTTTTGCAATTCTCGGTGGGTCACCAGGGTAGTATCCTTGAGAAGGTGATGTTTGAGCTGAGGCCTATAGGAACCGAGTTCATGCTTAGCCCCCTTTTGAAAGAATCTGTGGAAAACAGGATCCTAGTGTCCACCACAGGCAGTGAAGATCGCCAGTTATTAGCAGATTGCCTTATTATTAGAGTGCCTACAAAGAAGATAGGATCCTTCACTTATGGTCTCTGGTCATTCAGGGTCTATGAGCCCTGGAATTGTGTAGAATTTTGGCATATGGACATTTTTCCTATGAAAGTCATAGTTGTCATTAGAATCACAGAGAGATTTATGATGTCTGAGATGCCATTTTGAATCTAAAACATTTGCATTTTTTAGATTATCTGCAACTCATATTCAATTTCTTATTTAAGAAATGCTACATTTATTTCTTTGGTTAGAGTCAAAATCTGAAGTGCAGTGACATTATCAGAGCTCACTGCAGCCTCAAACTCTAGGGCTCAGGCAGTTCTTTTGCCTCAGCCTTCCGGGTAGCAGGGACTACAGTCACGTGCCACCATGTCCAGCTAATTTTTTTATTTTTTGTAGAGACAAGGTCTCACTTCATTGCCCAGGCTGGTTTCAAACTCCTGGGCTTAAGTAATCCACTCATCTCAGCCTCCCAAAGTTTTGGGACTATAGTTGTGAACCACTGTGCCCAGCCTTATTTTTAAAAATTAGTATTTTTATTAACTTAGAGGGTGAACATTAAAATGGAATGCATCTCTGGGTACTTAAGGAATAACTCACCCACAGTCAGGATCCAGATTCTCATTTACTTCATAATTCAAGATTCTTGTCTTCTTTTTTCAGGGTCATTGGTTAAGATTCTATTATTTTAAAAAATAAATTTTTTTATGTTTAAAAATTTACTTAAGCAGTAAATGACAACTTTTTAATAATCCAAATAACATTGTTCATTTTAGCAGAGCACATCCCGTGTTTTTGCTGCTGTGAAGTTTGTTATGAACACCTATAGAGATATCCAGGCTTTTTGCAATGTGTCCTTAATACTTGTGTCACCTGTTAACTTCTCCTTGGGTTTGTTTTATCCTGAATAGCACCAAATGTCAGGGATTATCTTGTATCCTCACAGGAGTCCCTAGAGTCCTGTAGGTGTCTGTTCTCTTAATTGTTCTGCTAAGTGTCTATACTGTGTCACTGTGTCCTTCAGGAGCTCAGCCTGAGGAAAAAAGGCCTGGAGTGCCTCGTGTCCATTCTCAAATGCATGGTGGAGTGGAGCAAAGACCTGTATGTGAACCCCAACCACCAGGCCAGCCTTGGTGAGTGGTTGCTGCCATTCTGCTTGCATTCATCACAGGCTGCCAGGAAGAGTTGTCTTAGTGTGGTTATCTTTACTCTCCCAAAGAAGATAAGGATAAAATGAAAGAAAAGAAGTTTGCTAAATACCTGTAGTATTGTAAAGTTCTGCTTTTTAATCTGTCTGGAATTTGGGGGGAAGAGTGTGAAGTTGTACCCTAACTTTATTGCTCCTAATGGAGAACCAATTGTTCCAACATTTTTTTAGTAGTCCCTCCTTCTCTCACTGATTTGAGGCATCACCTTTATGATATACCAAATTCTCCCTCATCTGTTAGTCTGTTTCTGGATTTTTCTATTCTGTTCTGTTGATATGTTGATTCTTGCACCAGTACTGTACCTTTCAGACTATTAGAGTTGTATAAATTTTGGTACCTTGCAGAGTAAGTCCTCCTGTTCATTGTTTTTTAAGTGTTTTGACTGTTTTTACTTCTCTTACTCTTTCATGTGAATTTTATAATTAGCTCATCAAGTTCCATGAAAAAATAAGTTTTTAGGTAAAGCATCTGAGTGATACTAAGGTTTCATGCTTATGATCCTCATAGTACAAACTTGCTGCTCAGGTCTGTGCCTGAGCAGTCTTTTTCTGGGAAAGTCTTTCTGGGAAAGAGATTGTGAGGCTAGACCTAGCTCTGACATGTCTGTGTCCCATCTGCTTGTTTGGTTTCCTTTGCTTTTATGTCACTACAGGTCAGGAGAGGCTCACGGATCAGGAAATGGGGGATGGGAAAGGCCTTGACATGGTAAGAAGGAGCAGCGTGACATCCATGGAGTCCACGGTGTCCTCAGGGACCCAGACAGCTGTTCAGGATGACCCGGAGCAGTTTGAGGTCATCAAGCAACAAAAGGAAATCATCGAACATGGCATCGAGCTGTGAGTGTGGCTGCCACTCTAGCAGAATCTCTTGGGGCCTCTGATAAAGCTTTGTTTTTCTCTGGGAACCTGGGACTGACTCCTAAAGGGGAAAGGCCTGTTCCCAAAGGTTCATGCTGCCACTTGTAGCAGAGCCTGCTTGAGTCAGAGTGAGTGCATGAGCATACATGCACACATGGGAGAGAGAAAACTTAAATACCTTTGTATGGTTGATGCAGCCTTTTTTTCCCTTCCCTGATGAAAATGATAAAACCAATTGGAAAATACCCAAAAAGTATAATTTATGTATATATTTTCTGAACCATTTGAAAGTGATTTGTAGCCATCATGATACTTCAACCATACATCTCTGAAAAATAAGGACATTCTCCTGTATAACCACAGCAGCAGCATCATAATCGCTGGTAAATCATTATGTATTTCTTTCCAGTTTTTTACACACATAAACATGCACACAATTTTATACCCTGTCCAGCTTTTTTTTTTGAGTTGGAGTCTCACTCCGTCGCCCAGGCTGGAGTGCAGTGACACACTCACTGTCACTCCAGCCTCGACCTGCTGGATCTGGCGATCCTTCTGCCTCAGCCTTCCAAGTAGCCAGAACTACAGGCGCGCGCTACCACGCCCAGCTAATTTTTAAAAAAATTTATTATAGAGACGAGGTCTCACCAAGTTGCCCGGGTAGGTCTCAAACCTGTGGGCTCAGGCAGTCCACTCGCCTCAGCCTCCCAAAGTGCTGGGATTGTAGACTGAGCCACCAAGCCCGGCCCTGTCCAGCTTTTTAATGATTAGTTAATTTATGAAATTAAGTTTAAGAGTTGAAGTTACAGTGCTCATTAATTGAAGTACTGGTCTCATTTTTACTCTTACCAACTAAAGATTACTTAGAGGTGGGCCCAGTGTGTTCGCCCCACAACAGCAAAAGTAGTCTTTTAAAAACATAAATCAAATCATGCACTCCCTGACCTAAAATCCTTCCAGGTTTCTTGCTCCTGCAGTGTGGTGTGACCTGGCCTCTGACTTCCCTCACTGACCTTACCTCCCACCAATACCCCTGAGTCACACAACACATTTTCAGTCCCTTGAACACCTCTAGCTCTTTTTGCCATGGTGACTCTGCTTGGAAGAACCTTTGCTTTTTTTCATCCCCCAGACTTGGTAAAACATCTCTTCTTCAATCCTCCTGTGGCTGCACTGCCTGAACAGGTCCTGAGTTAGTCTCTGTCCTCGCCCTGTTCAAGTCTTTCACGGTCCCTACCAGTTTGTGCTTGCACAGTTCATGGTTATCACTCCAGTGTAGGCCTGGTAGATAATAAGTTAAATCTATACATGGTTTAATTTTGTCTCCCTTTAACAAGAAGTACTAGGCTGGGTGCGGTGGCTCATGCCTGTAATCCCAGCACTTTCGGAGGCAGAGGTGAGAGCCTGGGCAACATGATGAGACCTCATCTCTACAATAAATTTTTTTTTTTTTTTTTTTTTTTTTTGAGTTGGAGTCTCACTCTGTCGCCCAGACTGGAGTGCAGTGGCCGCTCCTGGCCACCGCAGCCTCAACCTGCTGGGCTCCAGAGATCCTTCCGCCTCAGCCTTCCGAGTAGCCGGAATTATAGGCGCGCACTACCACGCCCAGCTGATTTTTTGATTTATTGTAGAGATGAGGTCTCACTGCCCAGGCGGGTCTCGAACCCGCGGGCTCAGGCAATCCACTCACCTCAGCCTCCCAAAGGCGCGGGATTACAGGCTGAGCCACCGAGCCCAGCTCTACAATAAATTTTTTTAAAAATTAGCTAGGTGTGGTGGTGCACATCTGTAGTTCCATCTACTTGGAAGGTTGAAATGGAAGGATTGCCTGAGCCCAGCAGGTCGAGGCTATGGTAGTCATGGGAGTACCACTGCACTCCAGCCTGGGCAACAGGGTGAGACTCCAACTCAAAAAACAAACAAACAAAAAAACAAGAAATACAATATAACAGTACCTAAACTATGTATTTCTCAAGTAAATGAAATCTGAAAGTGAGAAGTCTGAGGCCGTTATGGTGATTTATGGATGTTGGGTATCCAAGCTCCTTTTGTCTGTTGGCTTCACCATGCCTAGCACATAATTTTTATCTTCAGGGTTGCCTCATGGCTTAAGATGACTGCTGGAGTACCAGCCATCCACATATATTCTGGAGAAGAAGGGAAAAAGAGTATACCTTCTGCCTGAGTCAGCTTTGTTGAAGCATCCTTCAGGAAGTACCCACAGCACTCTTGCTCATATTTCACTGGCTAAAATTTTATTGAAGGGAGGCAGGGAAGTGACTTTTTATTCTGGGTGGCATTGTGCCCAGCTAAACACGTAGGGTTCTATTTATGTTGGAGACAGGGAGATGGATGTGAGGTGACAACCAGCAGACACTGCTGTAACTGGGTCAGATACTGAAGGTGGAATTCAGAATAGTTAACCAGGACACACAGGACCTTTCAGATTATATGTGATGACTTGTTCTTAGTATTCTATTGTAATTTATCTCAAATACCAGCTTTTTCTATCATCCAGATTTTGCAATAAACAATCTTTTCTTGAAACAGGTTCAATAAGAAACCCAAGAGGGGGATCCAGTTTCTCCAGGAGCAGGGCATGCTGGGAACGTCAGTTGAAGACATTGCCCAATTCCTGCACCAGGAGGAGCGCCTCGATTCTGTAAGACTGGGGGTTTAGCACTTGCATGTGAGTTGTCAGGTGATTCTGAACCCTTGTCAACCTTCACCTCAAGACTGGCTAGCCCTAAGTATTTTCTATTGTCCACCCCTGGTTATAGCAGTCCTGCTTATCCATTTGACTGGTGTTGCAAAAAGTGCTTTGGGAAGAAATTAGCCTCCCAACAGGTGGGTACATACGTGGTGGAGCACTGTCAAAGCCAGAACTGTCCCTTGACTGTTAGAAACTGTTTGCAGTTTATCTGCGACTAGCCTTCTCCTGAATGTGCCCCATCATTCTCTCCTTTTTTATCTTTTATTTTTTGGAGTTGGAGTCTTACACTGTCACCTAGGCTGGAGTGCAGTGGCACGATCATGGCCACTATAATCTTGTCCTGCTGGGCTCAGGCAATCCTTCCATCTCAGCCTTCCAAGTAGCTGGAACTACAGGCATGCATCACCATACCTTGCTAATTTTTAAAAATTTTATTGTAGAGACGAGGTCTTGTCATGATGCCCTCCTGGGATGGTCTTCAAGACTCCTGGGCTCAGGCAGTCCTCTTGCTTCTGCCTCCCAAAGTACTGGGATTACAGGCGTGAGCCACTGTGCCCAGCCCATTCTCCCCATTTTTAAGTTTCTTCTGCCTCCTCCTCTTCCTTCATCCATGGCAGATGGACTGAACTGGAATGGCCTGGTGAGTGGGCAACTCAGGGAGTTCTTCAGCTTTTTTAGCAGTCAGCCTTTTCTGAATGTCTAGGGTAGCTTTTGCTGTGGGTTCATATTTGACCATTTCTAGAAGTGAGTGAGTATGTATGTTTCAGACCCAGGTAGGCGATTTTCTGGGAGACAGCACAAGGTTCAACACGGAGGTAATGTATGCCTATGTGGACCAACTTGACTTCTGTGAAAAGGAATTTGTCTCTGCCCTGCGGACATTCCTAGAAGGTTTCCGCCTACCTGGGGAAGCCCAGAAGATTGACAGATTAATGGAGAAATTTGCTGCAAGATATATAGAGTGCAACCAAGGGTAAGCACCTTATTTGAGTACCTTCCATGTCGTGTTTTTACCTGCATCAGAACACTAAGCTTAATTTGTTTGGGGTTTAATCTTTCTAAATCTGTGCCAAACAACTAAAGTTTCTGTTCACTATGGGCCGGGTACTGTGCTAAGGGATTATCTCATGTAAGACCGCACAACAACCCTGTTTGTGTCCCATTCTCCAGAAAAGGAGATTGAGGACCAGATAAATTAAATGATCACACAGCTAAAGCCAATATAAAACTGCTGTAAAAGAGTAGTTTTATGAGTTCTGAGGAGGCAGTTTGGCAGGCACCTCTTTCCTAACCTAGAACAGCTCCCTGATTTAATACATGAGGTAGAGCTTGTGAAGTTTGGTTTTTCATTGAATACATACTATGAGCAGGCTACAGAAATGACTGTGTAACTCATAAAAACCACCATAGTATGTGATTTTGTCTTGGGACCTCTTTGATGGGTGATTTGTGTTTTTGTAGAAATTGGGAATAGAAAAGGAAGCATATACCTTTATTAAACACTTCCTATGTGTGGGTCATGCCATGGGTTTTACATGCATTTCATTTAATTAATGATAAGCCCGGGAGTAGTATTCCTGTTTTACAATGAGGAACTGAGACTCTGGAAGATTGAGCAATCGTCCAAAATTAGTCAGTTAGAAAGTAGCAGAGCCAAGAGTTCATGTTCTTTCCACTGAACATGAAATTAGAAATGTCAGAATATAGTGGGAACATGATGTGGAAGCTGTTCAGCAGAAACATTTTGATAACAATTTGCTTCTCAAGTCAACTGGGCTTTTTTTTTTTTTTTTGAGCTGGAGTCTCACTCTGTCGCCCAGACTGGAGTGCAGTGGCCGCTCCCGGCCACTGCAGCCTCGCCTGCTGGGCTCCGGCAGTCCTTCTGCCTCAGCCTTCCAAGTAGCTGGAGCTACAGGCGCGCTACCACGCCCGGCTCATTTTTGATTTATTGTAGAGATGAGGTCTTGCGAAGCTGCCCAGGCAGGTCTCAAACCCGCGGACTCAGGCAATCCACTCACCTTGGCCCCCCAAAGTGCGGGATTACAGGCTGAGCCACTGAGCCCAGCCGGGTTTTTATATTAAGCATATCTCCTATGTGGACCTGGAAACCTCGGTCTGATTTCCTTAGTGAGTAAATATATGATTCAGTTAAATTTCACATTAAAATCTAGACCTTTCCTTGTGTTCTTCAAAATTTATCCCTTTCCTCGTGGGGCAATTTAGACCAGTTTTTGTTGTTTTTTTTTTTTTGCTTCAGCCTCACGTATGATGAGGCATATATCCACATATTTTTGTCTTTTTCTTCTTGCCTAAGGCAGAAAAGTCAGTCTTTACTAACATATTGTTTAGAACACCATAAATATTTTCCTTTGTATTTATACTGTTAAATGGTATAATGAAGGCTGAGTGTGGTGGCTCACATCTGTAATCTCAGCACTTTGGAAGGCCAAGACAGGAGGATTGCTTGAGGCCAGGAGTTTAACACCAGCCTAGGCAACACAGCAAGACCTGTCTCTACCAAAAAAAAAAAAATTAGCTGGGTGTGATGGCACGTGCCCATAGTCCCAGGTACTCAGGAGACTGAGGCGGAAGGATCTCCTGAATACAGGAAGACAAGACTGCAGTGAACCATGATTGTGCCAGTGTACTCTGACCTGGGCAACAAGACTGAAACCCTGATACACAATCCCACTACTGGATATCTACCCTAAGAAACGGAGGTCATTATATGAAAAAGACACCTGCTCCATTGCAGCACAGTTCACAATTGCAGAGATGTGGAGTCAACCTAAATGCCCATCTACCAGTAGATAATGAAAATGTCATCTATATATACCATGGAGAACTATGCAGCTATAAAAAAAGAATGAAATCATGTCCTTTGCAGAGACATGAATGGAGCTGGAGATCATCATCCTAAGTAAACTGACTCAGAAACAGAAAACCAGATACTGCATGTTCTCACTCATATGTGGGACTAAATGGTCAAAGATGGAAATAATAGATACTGGGATACCAATAAAGGGGAGGGGAGGAGGAATTAGGTTTCAGAAACTACCTATGGGACACAATGTTCACTATCTGGTGAATGGGACCCCCGAGACCCAATCCCCACCACTACACAATATGTCTATATGGCTGGGCATGGGGGCTTAGCCTGTAATCCCAGCACTTTGGGAGGCTGAGGCAAGAGGATTGTCTGAGCCTCGGGGCCTGAGACCAGCCTGGGCAACTTGATGAGACCTCGTCTCTACAATAAATCACAAGAGCTAGCCGGGCGTGGTGGCGTGCGTCTACTGGAAGGCTGAGGCGGAATGATCGTCTAAGCCCAACAGGTCTAGGCTGCAGTGGCCATGAGTGTGCCATTACACTCTAGTCTGGGCAACAAGGGTGAGACTCCAACTCAAAAAAAAAAAAATGTCCGTGTAACCAATATGCATGTATACCTCCTGAATCTAGAATAAAAAACTTAAAAATGCATATGTGTATAAAATAATGAATAATATAAACTGTAAATAACTAAGCAGCAGTTCCAGTCATCTTTCTCTCTGGTGCCTAGCATGGTGCATGGCGCAGGGATAGGACCAGAGAGAGGCATGTGAGGCACTAGTGTCGGCTGTGATAAGGGGCTCACTCTTAGGGTTGGCATCAAGTGTGAGGATCTCCTGACATCTTGTGCTCACTTGTTGCACTTGGCCCTGGGTGCTCCTTTCGGGTCTTTTTAAAAATTGAACTTGTAGTTGGGCGCAGTGACTTAAGCCTGTAATCCCAGCACCTTGGGAGGCCAAGGTGAGGGGATTATCTGAGCCCACGGGTTCAAGAGCAGCCTGGGTACCTTAGCGAGACCTCATCTCTACAGTATATCAAAAAAAGTACCTGGGCATGGTAGCATGTGCCTGTAGTTCTGGTTACTTGGAAGGCTGAGGCAGAAGGATCGCCTGAACCCAGTAGATTGATGCTAGGGTGGCCATGAGTATGCCACTGCACTCTAGTCTGAGCAACAGAGTGGGACTTCAGCTAAAAAAAAAAAAAAAAAAAAAAAAAGGACTTGCAGTTGCTTTATTGAAATAAGCCTAAAATCTGACACATATTGCATGAAACCACTTACCTTAATTGGAATCAGAGGATCAGTGAACTAGATCCCTATTAATTAGCCTTGCACCTTCCAAACCTCATTGCCATGAATGTTGATATTCGAAATCTTTTCTTCCAGACAAACTCTGTTTGCTAGTGCCGATACTGCCTATGTCCTGGCATATTCAATTATTATGCTCACTACAGACTTGCACAGTCCTCAGGTAAAAGATTTTAATGTGTACATTGTAGTAGCTAAATAAGTAGCTTTATTTGGGTAATTGGATTTTTTTAGAGTTTTTGTTTTTTAAAATTTCAGGTAAAAAATAAAATGACAAAAGAGCAATATATTAAAATGAATCGGGGAATTAATGATAGTAAAGATCTACCAGAAGAATATCTCTCAAGCATCTATGAAGAGATAGAAGGCAAGAAGATTGCAATGAAAGAAACAAAGGAGCATACAATTGCAACCAAATCCACTAAGCAGAGTAAGGTCTACTGGCAAATGATTTCCATTCTAAGTTTTGAGTGTATCAGAATGCATGATTAAGTACTAATTTGCATATCTAGATATCAGTAGGAAATTTGATGAATTGTTATGATTATGTTGGTTTTTTTTTCATAATATCACTACCTTGCTAGTTTTGTGACTAGGAACAAGAGGGAGTTTAAAATAAGTAATCTGAGAGCTAAATTACCCAAAAAAGGTGTTCTTTAGAATTTTACTTTAATTCCAGTGGTGACTGTGCCCAGGTTGGTTAGAATTCTGTTAGTTAAGGCCCCTATGCAACTGTCAGTTTCTCTAAGAGGCAGCAGAGTGCAGTGGTCTAGAGCAGAGGCTTTCAAGCCACACCATCTTGGGTCAAGTTCCAGCTCTCCTACTTATTAGCTTTATGACCCTGGGCAAGTGAGTTAACCTCTCTGCCTCACTTTTCCCACCTGTAAAATGGTAATAATGTTTGTAGCAGATGCATGAGATGGTGGGAAGACTTGGGAAGTAATCACTGTGCTTCCTTTGGAACAGCGCCTGGCCTATCATAAGCACTTGGTAAGTGTTAACTGTGCATACCATGCTCTTACTTCCTTACAGATGTAGCTAGTGAAAAGCAGCGACGGCTCCTGTATAATTTGGAGATGGAGCAGATGGCGAAAACAGCCAAAGCTCTGATGGAAGCTGTTAGCCACGCCAAAGCCCCATTTACAAGTGCTACTCACTTGGATCACGTCCGGCCAATGTTCAAAGTGAGTTTCTGAGAAGTTAGAGCACCTGTCGCTAAGGCTGATTCTGGAGTTGGCCAGCTGGAAGCTCACTGGTGAGGTTACAGTGGTAAAGAGATGGAGGAGAGGAAAGGACATGTCTGAATGCTTCTCTCTGAATGGTAACTCAAGCAAGTCCTTCCTGCACATCCTTGGATGATGCTGGGGAAGTGCCAGCACCAGCTGTGGACTCTGCCAGCAGAGTGGCTGGGTTTGAGTCCTGGCTTTGCCACTTGGTAGCTGTATGACCTTGGTCAGGTTATTTAACCTCTCCCTCTGTTCATTATCTGTAAAACTGGGCCAAATATAGGATTGCTATGAGAACTGGGGACGTTGAGTGAATTAATAATTATTCAGGCAAAAGATAAAAGGACAGTTGTATTGGGATATTATCCCAGTGGCCTTAGGGTTAGTATAGTAGATGAGATTAGATGGAAGAAAAAGTCAGTAGCCTGAGGGCTCTCTATTTTTAAAATGTCTAGAAAAGATATATATTTTATATATATAGCACATCGTTTTTCTTTAATTTTTTTTTTTTAAGAGATGAGGTCTTGCTAGATTGCCCAGGCTGGACTTAGGCTTAAGTGATCCTCTCACCTCAGCCTTCTGTGTAGCTGGGATTACAAGTGCCTGCCATCATACCTGGCTTCTCTAATGTTTTTATGTTTTAAAGTTGTTGTTGTTGAGTTGTGGTCTCACTTTGTCACCCAGGCTGGAGTGCAGTGACACAATCACAGCTCACTGCATCCTCAACCTCCTAGGCTCAGGCAATCCTTCTGCCTCAACCTCCCAGGTAGCTACAGGAATACAGGTGCATGCCACCATGCCCAGCTAATTTTTATTTTATTTTTATTTTTGTGGAGACAGGTCTCAGTGTGTTACCCGGGCTGGTCTCAAACTCCTGGACTAAAGCAGTCCCTCTTGCCTCAGCCTCCCAAAGTGCTCAGATTACGGGTGTGAGCTACCACTTCTAAACCTCGAATATGTTTTTATAGTAATTGTCAGTGTCCTGTTAAGTGATCAATCTTAGAATTTTGTGACCTTTTATTTCCAAGGAATTTCAATAAAGTTGGAAGAAAAGTAAAGTCTAAGTATTTTAAATTAGAAACTTTTCAGTAAACTAAGTTATAGAACATAAGTCGCTTCTGGGTTTTATTTTGTATGCCAGCCTCTGATTGATAACGACTACTTGGTAAACTATGTAAAGAAGGACTATCAAGCCACCTATAGATTCAGCAGGGAACGGAATATTCTGAGATTTACTAGTGATATCGTGGTGGCACACTAGCCATACATTGGCAGTTCTTTCTTTTGAAATATATGTTTAGTATGTAGCACATTTATAGCAATAGCTGTGACCATAGCTTAGGAGGAACTCTTTTATATTGTCAATAAAATAGATTGAAATCAAAATAGCAGTGAACTTGGCATCCTGGCTGTTCCTCTAACAGTGTAGTCTCTAAGTGCTTCTTCCATACCAGAACTCTGGATGTTACTGAAACCTTCCTGCCTTGATAGCTGGTGTGGACGCCACTGCTGGCAGCCTACAGCATTGGACTACAGAACTGTGATGACACTGAAGTGGCCTCCCTGTGTTTAGAAGGCATCCGATGTGCCATTCGAATTGCCTGCATCTTTGGAATGCAGGTGGGTGGAAGTCAGCAACACTCCAGAAATAGTGGTGTGTTGTGTTCTTCTAGACTTGGCAAGACTTAGAAACTGTAAAACATTTCCAGTTAATCAAGTCTAAGCAAACGTTTTACTGATGCCCACTGAGAAGAAACCAGTAGCTTTGTACTAGCTGATTATTAGGGGGAAAATAATTGGAGATTTGGATTCAAACTTTCTTTAAGTGTAGGTGGGATCCAAGCTACTTGATTGGACCTGGCAAAACAGTTTCCTATGCATCTGCCAGTTAACTTGTCTGCTCTGGTACTTAAAAATATTGTATTTTCCTTTTAAGGTTTGAATCTATTACAATTTCCTGTGTTTCCAATTCTCCTCTGGGGAAACAAATAACTCAGTGCAATATAAATATGTCTGCAGACCTTTTGAATCTTGCAAAATTGAAGCAAACAAATTAAATATAACTCTTAAACTGTTATGAAATCAGGAGGTTGTCAATCCCATGCATCACTTTCTAAGTCATTAAAAAGTTACACCTATTTGTTTTGAAAAACTAAGTCTTCTGTTCCCATTTATTTTATTGTTAAACATTTTCTTTTGTACCAACACTGCAGGCTTTGAAGTCAGGCAATCTGGGTTTTAAAACCTGGCTCTGCTGCTTCTCCAATCATGTGACATTGGTCCGGCTAACTTCTCCCTAAGACATCATTTATAAACTTGAAAATATAGACTGCCGGGCTCGGTGGCTCAGCCTGTAATCCCGCGCCTTTGGGAGGCTGAGGTGAGTGAATTGCCCGAGCCCACGGGTTCGAGACCTGTCTGGGCAGGCGAGACCTCATCTCTACAATAAATCAAAAAAAAAAATTAGCCGGGTGTGGTAGAGCGCGCCTGTAGTTCCGGCTACTTGGAAGGCTGAGGCGGAAGGATCGCCGGAGCCCAGCAGGCCGAGGCTGCGGTGGCCAGGAGCGGCCACTGCACTCCAGTCTGGGCGACAGAGTGAGACTCCAACTCAAAAAAAAAAAAAAAGAAAATACAGACTTAACCTTGCAGGATTGTTGCAGATATTAGAATGTATGTGACAATCTTAGCATTCAAGAGAGAGATTGGAACATAGATCAGATAAGTTTGATTGAAGTCCATTGGAAAGGAGAGAGCTACTACTTCTCAGATGTGTCAGTTTGTAGGGAGCCGTGATGGGATGTTCTGGTAGCAGGAGGACATCAGTATGGAATGAATGATGGGCGTGTTAATGTGCAGAAAGCCTGACAGTCTGCACATGGAAGGAGCCCAGGGCTCCTCCCTGCAGTGTGAAAATGATTTTGAGTCACAGTGTTCTCTTGTCTCATGGGCTTCGGTACAGCTGGAACGAGACGCCTATGTGCAGGCTCTTGCTCGCTTCTCCCTGCTCACAGCCAGCTCCAGCATCACAGAAATGAAGCAGAAGAACATCGACACCATCAAGACCCTTATCACAGTGGCTCACACCGATGGCAACTACCTGGGGAATTCTTGGCATGAGGTGTGTCTCTTTGAATTGCCTCTTATTCATTCCTTTTATCCCTTTTATTCAGTGCTAATCTCTTTTGGTCAGTTCCATTTTTCTTTTCTTTTTTTTTTTTTTGAGTTGGAGTCTCACTCTTTTGCCCAGGCTGGAATACAGTAGCACGCTCATGGCCACCGCAGCCTTGACCTGCTGGGCTCAGAGGATCCTTCTGCCTCAGCCTTTCAAGTAGCTGGAACTACAAGAGGATTGCGTGAGGTAAAGACCAGCCTGGGCAACATAGTGAGACCTTGTTTCTACAATAAATAATTTTTTTTTTAATCAGCTGGGCAGGCATGGTGACACATGCCTGTAGTTCCAACTACTTGGAAGGCTGAGGTGGAAGGATCCTCAAAACCCAGCAGGTCAAGGCTGCAGTGACTGTGAGCATGTACACTCCAACCTGGCCAACAGAGTGAGACTCCAACTCAAAATAAAACAAAGAAAACAGTGCATTAATAGTTTACTGGTAATAATTTAGTAGTATACTGTGTGACGAAATCAGAGGATGGTTTTCTTTGATGAAATTAAGTCTATTTTTCAGTCAAGAGGAAGGCAATTTATAAGTAAAAGTACTTGTTGGTGCTCAGTGGTATAGGGGAGTTCTGTACTCTGTGGGTGGATTGCAAGGTCAGCAAGAAAGGCAGCACTCAGCTTTCATCCTAAGTTCATGAAGTTTCCTTGGGCCTGGAGATCTGTGTGCTATTCCTTAATAAGTTTTGCGTAGCTAGTGCTTCCTCAGGTAGAAGATGGGGCCAGTTTCTGTTTCTTCAGATAAGCTTCAGGTAAGCTCCAGAGGAGAGAGGGCTTGTATGTGTACAGGTAAGTGTACTCAAGCGTCAGAAGCACCTCAGGGCCAGGAGGTGCTTACCTCCCCTGCATGCCTACCCTAAGGCACTTATTATTCCTTCAGTTAACCAAGTAATAGTGCAACTCTTTTAAGTGCTAGGCACTCAGCAGTGAACAGGACAGAGCTACCGCCCTTTTGGCACCTAAGGCAGAGAACAAATGGTATAATGTTTGTAAAGTGGTATGCACTAAGAAAAAAAAGTGTGATGGGGGTAATGATGGGGGATGTGGTCTCAGGGTAGTCAGGGAAGGTCTCTCTGAGGGGGACACTATTGTCTGAGCTGGAAATTGAAGGGGTGAGCCATGGGGAAGCAGCATTCCAGGCATCATCAACAGCAAGTGAAAAGACCCTGGGGTGGGACCAGAGAAGGCAAACTATAAGGGACAACGTAGGCTGGGTATGGTGGCTCAAGCCTGTAATCCCATCACTTTGGGAGGCCTAGGCAAGAGGATTGCCTGAGTTCAGGGGTTTGAGAACAGCTTGGGCAACTTGGTGAGACCTTGTCTCCACAATAAATCAAAAAATGAGCTGGGCATGGTAGCACGTGCCTGTAGTACCAGCTACTTGGAAGGCTGAGGCAGAAGGATCACCTGAGCCAGCAGGTTGAGGCTGCAGTGACTGTAAGCGTGCTACTGCACCCTTGCCTGGGCAACAGAGTGAGACTCCAACTAAAAAAAAAAGAACAGGCTGGTCTGTTGTGTCTTAGGGCGAGTGTGGTGGAAAGGGAAGTGGGAATGCTATGTCAGACTAAGTGGTACGCTTACTGAGTGGCATGATGGGTAGAATCCCCTGCTGTAGTCAATACTTTTTCTCTCATTACTGAGCACTTACAAATCTGCATGAACCTCTGTATGACCTAAACATCTCTATTTGCATAAATGTCTCCAATGTACCAACTTTTCTTTAATGACTAACTTAAGATGCCCCTTTTCAAGCTGTAAAGTGGGAACTTATTTGTTCATGCCTTCTTTTCATTAGATCTTGAAATGCATCAGCCAGCTGGAGCTCGCTCAGCTGATAGGAACTGGTGTGAAGACCCGCTACTTGTCTGGGTCCGGGCGTGAAAGAGAAGGGAGCCTGAAGGGCCACACATTGGCAGGAGAAGAGTTCATGGGCCTTGGCCTTGGTAAGACACCAGGTCCCACGTGGGCCGTCACGGATTAGCTAATTTAAAGAGTGAAACCCTTCTTGTCTCATCAGACTGTCATGTAAATGATCTCTTCTTCATGTGCAGCAGACTGTACTTATGAATAAAGTGGACATGCTGCTTCAGCTCTCTTGTGATTACATTGTTGAGTAAAGTGTTTCATTTCACCAATATCAGCAGAATGCATTACATTACTCTTGTCACTGTACCTATAACTCTACTGAGGAGAAAAGCTGTTTGCTTTAAAAAGGCTACAGCTCTAGTGCCTGATAATAGAGGGGCATGTGTGTGTCTCTAGGTTTTAAAGGATAGATTCAGCATTTTTTTCCTCATCCATTGGGGGACTTTTATTAAATAGTATTCTTATGCAAGTAGAATTATTTCTTGCTATATATTGGATTGAGAGTAATAGAATAACATAACATAATAACAGTAAATAACATGATAATAGCAACATAACATAACAGCATAATAATAATAGTAAATAGGGCAAGGAAATGTGCCAGGCTGCATTCTGAGCCCTTGGTTTATATGTTTTAATTCATTTCCTCCTCATAACCTAATGAGATAGGGACTATCTTCCTATTTTATTTTATTTTTTGAGTTGTAATCTCACTCTGTCACCCAGGCTGGAGTGCAGTGGTGCACTCATAGCTGTCTCAGCCTCAACCTGCTGAGTTCAGGCGATCCTTCCACCTCAGCCTTCCAAGTTGCTGTAACTACAGGCGCACGCTACCATACCCGACTAATTTTTTTTATTTATTGTAGAGATGAGATCTTGCCAAGTTGTCCAGGCTGGTCTCGAACCCCTGGACTCGGCAATCCCCTCACCTCAGCCTCCCAAAGTGATGGGATTATAGGCGTGAGCCACCATGCCCAGCTAAAATGGGGGTTGTAATAGCACCCACTTCTCAGGGTGCTTGCAAAGTTTACTGGAATGAAATCCTGTAACATGCACCAAGCTTTCTTCAGGCATGAGTAGTTACATGTTCTAGGAGCTCTGCATTAGTAGCAGTTGATTCTGATTTGTTCTCCTAAATGTGAAAGACCACAGAGAAAGGGAAGTGATAGGTACAAACAAGAGAACTTATAATAAGAATGTATGCCAGATGCTAAAACCTGCGTTTAGTTTTATTTTATCATCAGTGAGGATTCTTTTTTCTTTTTTTTTGCCTGTGAAACCATTCTCATTTATGTCCCTTGTCTCTACATATTGATGCATCTGGATATTTTGTTTGAAGTACTTGGCTGCATTTAAATACTACTGATTTTGTGCATCATGTTTCAGGTAACTTGGTGAGCGGTGGAGTTGATAAAAGGCAGATGGCCAGCTTCCAGGAATCGGTTGGTGAAACCAGTTCACAGAGTGTGGTCGTAGCTGTGGACAGGTAATGATCTGATTCTTCAGTGAGGCTGGACTACCTAGTCTTTCATTATTCTTTCTATAGTTAATAGGCATAAATGATTCCTAATTTGTTTGACTGTTATAAACGTTGTCAGCTCCAGATTACTTAAGCTTCATATTCATTTGAGTTTTTATCTTAAATTGCATTATGACCTTTTTTTAAAAAAAAGTCTTTAACATTATGACAAATTATGTAAAGAGTTTTTGCTTGTGCTAATATTTTAAATTACTTTGTTTCCTTAGTGGAAATTATATTTTTAAAAAACACATGAAGCATATAGTATTTAAAGTCTACCCATGCGTGAGAATTGACTTAGTTGATAGTTTCCATTTCTTTTTTTTCTCAAAACCTTTTCATTATTTCTGTTTACTTGAAAGTTAACTTTTTAAAAATCCAGGAGAGATACAGATAGTCTTATTTAAATTATTCTAATTTCAGAGCATTTTTATCACTCCATAAAGAAGTACTTATTAGCAGTCAGTCCCCATCTCCTTCCCTTCCCCCATCCCTCAGTCCCTTTAATCAGTAATCTACTGTCTATACAGGTTTGCCTCCTCTGGACATTGTTGAATTGTCTATTTTCCCTTTTAATTCTATCCTTTTTGTGCCTTATATATTTTAGGGCTCTGTTAGATGCATATATGTTTATAATTACCATGCTTTATTAATGGATTAAGCCTTTTATCATTATAAAATATTCTTTGTCTAGTAATGACTTTTTATTTCATCTGTTTTGTCAGATATTAGTGTAGTCAGCCTAGCTCTCTTCTGGTCATTGTTTCCATCGTATATCTTTTTCCTACCCCTTTATTTTCAGTCTCTTTGTGTCTTTGACTCTAAAGTGAGTCTCTTGTAGACACGGTATAATTAGATTGTTTATTTGATTCATTCTCCCAATCTCTTTTTTTAAGAATATTTAGTGTTTTTGCTGATAAGGTGGGATTTATGTCTTACTATTTTGCTACTTTTTAACATGTCTTTTTTTTAAACATCTTATTTTTTTGTCTTCCATCTTTCTCTATTATTACTACCTTCTTTATGTTAAGTAGACATTTTCTAATGTATCACTTTACTTTTTGTTGTTTATTTTACTACGCTTTTTGAAGTTACTGTCATGCACCCCATAATGACATTTTAATCAACAACAGACCACATATACAACAGTGGTCCCATAAGAGTATAATACTGTATTTTTACTGTACATTTCTGTGTTTAGATATGTATTGATACACAAATACAATACCATTGTGTTATAGTTGCCTACAGTATTTCAGTATAGTAATGTGTTGTACAGATTTGTAGCCTAGGAGCTATATACCATATAGCCTGGGTGTGTAGTAGGTTATACCTTCTAGGTTTGTGTAGGTACACACTATGATTTTCACACGACAATAAAATCACTTAATGACATATTTCTCAGAATGTATACCATTGTTTAGCAATGCGTGGCTGTTGTCTTAGTGATTGCCTTGAGGTTTGTGATTAATATCTTAACACTCTAGTTGAATTAATATCAACTTAATTTCAGTAGTATAAAAAAATTTGAGTCTAATACAGCTTTGTTTCCTTCCCCCTCATTTATGCTTTTATCATCATGCAAATTGTATATTTATAGATATATAGCCATCAACACAGATTGATGATTATTTTTGCAGTTGTCTTTTCAATTACACAAATTTTTAAGAATTACAAACAAAAAAATGTATTGTCCTTTGTACTTTCCTTTATACTTATCTTTACCAGTACTCTGTTTCTTCATGTAGTTTTGAGCTATTGTCTGGTTTACTTTCATTTCTTTTTTTCTTTTTTTTTTTTTTTTTTTTTGAGTTGGAGTCTTACTCCGTCGCCTAGACTGGAGTGCAGTGTCACACTCCTGGCCACCGCAGCCTCGACCTGCTGGGCTCTGGAGATCCTTCCGCCTCAGCCTTCCAAGTAGTTGGAACTACAGGCGCATGCTACCACGCCTGGCTAATTTTTGATTTATTGTAGAGTTGAGGTCTCGCCAAGTTGCCCAGGCGGGTCTCGAACCCGCGGACTCAGGCAATCAACTCACCTCAGCCTCCCAAAGCGCGGGATTACAGGCTGAGCCACCAAGCCCGGCTTACTTTCATTTCAACCTGAAGGATTTTATTTATTATTTCTTCTTGTATTATTTGTCCTCCATTCAATATTTTTGTTAGACATAGAATTATTGGTTGGCAATCTTTCTTTGAGTGCCTTGAACATGTTATCTCAATGCCTTTTGATCTCCTTGGTTTCTGGTGAGAAATCAGCTCTTAATCGTAGTGAGGATTCCTTGTGCTATTGAGTCTCTGTTTTCTGCTTTCATGATATTCTCATTGTCTTTGGCTTTCAACAGTTTTGTTACTACATGTCTGGGTGTGGC
The DNA here is from genome assembly GCA_027257055.1 of Cephalopachus bancanus. Taxonomy (NCBI): domain Eukaryota; kingdom Metazoa; phylum Chordata; class Mammalia; order Primates; family Tarsiidae; genus Cephalopachus; species Cephalopachus bancanus. Next base: position 737,909 of record JAPVLO010000732.1, on the reverse strand, counting down.
TGTCTTTGAGTTTATCCTACTTGGAATTTCTTGAGTTTCTTGTGTGTATAGATTGTTGTTTTCTATCAAATTTGGGGAGTTTTCAGCCATTGTTTCTTCAGATGTTCTTTTCGCCCCTTTCTTTTGTCTCCTTCTGGCACTTCCATTACGTGTGTGTTGGCATGCTTGATGGTGTCCCGTAGGTCTCTGAGGCTTTGTTTGTTTTTCTTAATTGTTTTTTTTTATTTCTGTTCATCATGTTAGACAATTTCATTTGACAGCTTCGAGTTCACTGAGTTTTTCTCTTCTGCCAGCTTAGAACTGCTGTTGATCCCCTTTGGTGAAATTTTTTTTTTTTGAGTTGGAGTCTTACTCTGTTGCCCAGACTGGAGTGCAGTGGCATGCTCACAGCCACCCCAGCGTCGACCTGCTGGGCTTGGGTAATCCTTCCGTTTAAGCCTTCCAAGTAGCTGGAACTGCAGGCATGCACTATCACGCCCAGCTAATTTCTTTTTTATTTATTGTAGAGATGAAGTCTTGCCAAGTTGCCCAGACTATTCCCGAACTCGTGGGCTCAGGCAATCCCCTCACCTCGGCCTCCCATGGTGCTGGGATTACAGGCTTGTGCTACCACACCCATCCACTTGTGAATTTTTAATTTCAGCTCTATTGTTTTTTACTCCAGAATTTCTGTTGGATACTTTTTTATTTCTTTATTTAATATTCTCTGTGTGGTGAGACATTGTTCTCATATTTTTCTTTCATTATTTAGATATGATTTCCTTTAGTTTTTTGAATATATTTAAACTTACTAACCTTAAAAACTTTGTCTGGAAAATTTAACATCTGGGCTTCCTTTGGAACAGTCTCTGTTGACTGATTCTTTTCCTGTGACTGAGCCATCTTTTTTCATTTCTTTGCTTATTCTTTGTTGTTGTAAATGACATTGAGTTGTAATTGAGTTGTAAAGTAATTCACACCCGTAATCCTAGCGCTTTAAGAGATGGAAGCAAGAGGATTGCCTGAGCCCAGGGGTTTGAGACCAGCCTGGGCAACCTAGCAAGACCTCATCCCTACATTTTTTAAAAAATGAGCTGGGCATGGGGGTACATGCACGTACTTTCAGCTACTTGGGAACCTGAGATGGAAGGATCATCTGAGCCCAGGAGACTGAGGCTACAGTAGTTATAAGTGTGCTGCTGCATTCTAGCATGGACAACAGAATGAGACTCTGACCTTAAGAAAAAAAAAAAGGAGAAGAAGAAGAGAGAAAGGCGGGAGGGAGAATGGGATAATATAATGTGGCAACTTTGACTATCACATTTTTTTACCCCCACCCAGGGTTTGTTGTTATCATTGCTCTTTGCTTGTTTAATGATTTTTGTAAACTCCTTGTGTATAGTTTTTATTCTTTTTTGACTGTGGCTACTGAAGTCTCTGTGGTTTTGTAGTCAGAGATGTCCTTAAATGCTTGGGACCTTTTCTTTAGTCTCGCATCCTTTTCTCTGCCTTTGCCCTCACATGTTCACATGGAAGCTCAAAGTCAGCCAGGGTTGAGAGCTTATCCTCGTATCGTTCATAGGTACATGTAAAGCCTGCACACATGATGCTGTCTAGATTCCCAAGAATGTGTTGGAGCTGATCAAACTCCTTGGATGTCTCATTCCCAGCTCTTCCTTTTAGGTTTTTGGCCAAGTACTTGTTTACCTCATGTTAGTGCTACCTCATGTAACTGAAATGTTAAAAGTTGTTGCTGATTGTTTTCAATAAAAGTTCCTGGGGAAATGCTATTTGTACTGAGTGAGGTCTGAGTTAGCCAAATAATGTCAGTTCTTTGAGACTGGTGTTTTGGAGGAACTTCTAGGCTATTCTGCCCCCTTTAGTGGCTGCAGGGCTGCTGATTTCACAGTTTCCATTATTTTGAAGCTGTTGGTTTTTAAGACTTCCTGTGAAACTGGGCAGAGAATAATGAAAATAGGCCAAATTAAAGTACCACAGCACTCACTGTTTAGACCAAGATTCGACCATTTTTCTAGAAAAAAAACTTTTCAGATTATTGTAAGCCTTTAATTTCAAGAGTTCAATTCTAAAAAAGTTAATTTTGATCATTTTTACCTAGCATCCTTTTTATTCTTATGGAGGAGCTGCTATTTGGAGGTTCTCACTCTGCCAGTTCCCACTGATGTCCCATCACATGCTATTACATTTGACTTTTCCTTTTGCCCCTTTTGATATGTCGCCTTTTCTTTCTCTCATTATAGGCTTTCTGTTCTTAACTCAGTTTATTGACCAGTTTAATTTTTTTTTTTTGAGTTGGATTCTCACTCTGTTGCCCAGACTGGAATGCAGTGGCCGCTCCCGGCCACCGCAGCCTTGACCTGCTGGGCTCCGGCGATCCTTCTGCCTCAACCTTCCGAGTAGCCGGAATTACAGGCGCGCACTAATTTTTTTATTTTATTGTAGAGATTACCACACCCGGCTAATTTTTTTATTTTATTGTAGAGATGAGATCTCGCCTGCCCAGGCAGGTCTCGAACCCGTGGGCTCAGGCAATCCACTCACCTCAGCCTCTCAAAGGTGCGGGATTACAGGCTAAGCCACCGAGCCCGGCTTATTGACCAATTTTACACTTGTGGTGCCTCATCATTTTATTTTGGTAGAGGTGCTAGGCTTGAAATGTTTTCTCTCTGCCTTTTCTGCATGTGTGAGAAATTTCAGCTTTCACATCTAGTTTTTAAAAAATAATAATCTGTGTTTCCAAGGTCATCTGGCTTATTACCTGGAAGTACTGAGATAAGCAAAATAGCCCTTGTGCTACCAAATCTAATTTTTATTATGTCTGTAATTATCTTTCTAGAATTTTTACTGGATCTACCAGATTGGATGGAAATGCAATAGGTATGTATTTGACTTACTGGTGACAATTACAGAAGCCTTGTGTTGTTACTGTCTGACTGTTACTAACAAGGCTTTGCGTGTGTTGTTGGGTCTGGCCTGTAGTTGACTTTGTCCGCTGGCTGTGTGCTGTGTCCATGGATGAATTGGCTTCCCCCCACCATCCTCGCATGTTCAGCTTGCAGAAGATTGTGGAGATATCCTACTACAACATGAATCGGATCCGACTGCAGTGGTCCCGAATATGGCATGTGATTGGAGATCATTTTAATAAGGTAATTCTTCAGATTTAAAAACTACTCCATTGGTGTAAAAAAAATGTAGGTGATTACATTCAAAAAAGTAGTGGTGAAGGCTGGATACAATGGCTCATGCCTGTAATCCCAGCACTTTGGGAGGAGAGGTGGAAGGATTACTTGAGCCCAAGAGTTCAAGACCAGCCTAGGCAACATAGTGATACAAAAAAATGTTAAATTAGCTGGGTGTGTGTAGTGGCACACACCTGTAGTTCTAGCCACTCAGAAGGCTGAGGAAGAAGGGTCACCTGAGCTCAGGAGGTCGAGGCTGTGGTGAGCCATGATAGTGTCACTGCACTCCAGTCTGGGCGATAGAGTGAGACCCCCAACTCAAAAAATAAATAAAAATAAAAAAGAAGTGAAAAAGAGTTGGCCCTGTATTTTAGGTGCCTATAATTCATTTTTCCTTTGGAGTCAAGGACAACTTGATAGGAGTAACATCATATTTATGTATTGAAATAATTCATGTGGAATGATTTAAAATCCAGTAGTGTTGAAAATACTTTAATATTCCAGCTGAAGGTTAACACTACAAAGATCATCATAGTCACTGGACAGATTGGTACTTGCAAGCATTGTGAAATCCAGGAGACATTCGTTTTTTTAATATTTCACTGAAAACTTTTTATTGGCCTTTTGGATAGAAATGGAAATTTATTTGCCAGGAAGGATGACCTCATCCTACTTCTGCTGGAACCAGCGCATGGCCTCTTTGCTGATTCTGTGTTTGGCCCCAATGTAGCCTATTCTGTGCCTCTTGTCAGTGATGCTGAAACCTGACCTACTCAGCACCACGTTGAAGTCCAGGCCGTAGATACCAATGTTTGGGTCATATGTGATACCCAGATCGATGTGTTCCTAGATTCCAAAACTAAAGTTTCCAGTATCTGAGAAGTTATTTTTTCTTTTTTTTTTTTTTTTGCGTTGGAGTCTCACTCTGTCACCCAGACTGCAGTGCAGTGGCATGCTCTCGGCCACCACAGCCTTGACCTGCTGGGCTCCGGCGATCCTTCCGCCTCAGCCTTCCGAGTAGCTGGAACTACAGGTGCACGCTACCACGCCCGGCTAATTTTTTGCTTTATTGTAGAGATGAGGTCTCACCAAGTTGCCCAGGTGGGTCTTGAACCCGCGGGCTCAGGCAATTCACTCATCTCAGCCTCCCAAAGCGCGGATTACAGACTGAGCCACCGAGCCTGGCTAAGTTATTTTTTCTTAGTTCTTACTCCTGCACCTTCAGCCCTTTCTCCAGGATTTCTTCTATGTTGGCCCCTTGAACTGTGTAGTTTACTTCTCCTGATGCCAAAGGATCTGACAGTGTGTCTAGCTTTGGAAAACGCAGGAGTCTGGGCTATGAATTGTTCCAAAACCTTGGCTGCCCCGGGTCAGTCTGTCTCCACTCTCCCCTGCACAGATATTGAAGCAGAGCTTGCAGATACAAAGTTCCCACAGGGGGTTCTCCTTTTCACCTTTATCCTGCACCATGATGGAGAACAAGAAGAGAAAGCCCTGGAGGCATTCTTTTTTTTTTCTTTTTTTTGAGTCAGAGTCTCACTCTGTTCCCCAGGCTGGAGAGCAGTGGCACAATCACGGCCACCCCAGCATCGACCTGCTGGGCTCAGGCGATCCTTCTGCCTCAACCTTCCAAGTAGCCAGAACTAGAGGCTCTCACTACCATACCCAGCTAATTTTTTGATATGTTGTAGAGACGAGATCGCACCAAGTTGTCCAAGCTGGTCTCGAACCCCTGGCCTTCCTCTCTCCCAGACCTCCCAAAGTGCTGGGATTACAGGTTTAAGTCACCACGCCTGACCTGGAGACATATCTTTTTTTTTCTCCCATTCCCCTGGAGGCATTTTTTTTTTTTTTGAGTTGGAGTCTCACTCCGTCGCCCAGATTGGAGTGCAGCGGCCGCTCCCGGCCACCGCAGCCTCGACCTGCTGGGCTCCGGCGATCCTTCCGCCTCAGCCTTTTGAGTAGCCGGAATTACAGGCATGCGCTACCACGCCTGGCTGATTTTTTGATTTATTGTAGAGATGAGGTCTCGCTGCCCAGGCGGGTCTCGAACCCGCGGGCTCAGGCAATCCACTCACCTCAGCCTCCCAAAGGCGCGGGTTTACAGGCTGAGCCACCGAGCCCGGTTCCTGGAGGCATTCTTAACGGCCTAAGATTTAATTATGTTCCATAGAATTTTGCTACTTAATATCACTTATTTCCTTTTTTTTTGAGTCTGAATCTCACTCTGTTGCCAGACTGTAGTGTAGTGGCATGCTCATAGCCACCACAGCCTTGGCTCATTGGGCTCAGGTGTTCCTGCCGCCTCAGCCTTCCAAATAGCTGGAACTACAGGCATGCACCACCACGCTCAGCTAATTTTTTGATTTATTGTAAAGGTGAGATCTTACTAACTTTTAAAGTTGTAGTAAACGACACATCAGATGTTTTATTTATTCCATATGTGTGTGCACATGTCTGCATGTATATAACAAAACATGTTATTAAAAAAATTTTTTAAATTAGCTGGCCAGGGGTTCGAGACCAGCCTGGACAACTTGGTGAGATCTCGTCTCTACAACATATCAAAAAAATTAGCTGGGTATGGTAGCGAGAGCCTCTAGTTCTGGCTACTTGGAAGGCTGAGGCAGAAGGATCGCCGGAGCCCAGCAGGTTGAGGCTGCGGTGGCTGGGAGCGGCCACTGCACTCCAGTCTGGGCAACAGAGTGAGACTCCAACTCAAAAAAAAAAAAAAGAAAGAAAGAATTGATGTGAGCTGGGCATAGTGGCTCATGCCTGTAATCCCAGCACTTTGGGAGGCTGAGATGAAAGGATTGCCTGAGTCCAGGGGTTCAAAACCAGCCTGGGCAACTTGGTGAGATCTCATCTGTACAATAAATAAATTTTAAAAATTAGCCAGGTGTGGTGACGTGTGTCTGTAGTTCCGGCTATTTGAAAGGCTGAGTGGAAGGATTACCTGATCCCAGCAGGTCAAGACTGTGGTGGCCATGAGTGTGCCACTATACTCTAGCCTGGGCAATAGAGTGAGACTCCAACTCAAAAAAAGAAAAAGAAAAAGGAAAAGAAAATTGATGTGAACTTGCTTTAGAAAGGAGATGCGAATCATTACCATTATTATACCTTGTATTCTTGTTCAAGCCTTTGATGGCTGAACTAGAGCAAACATTGCTCTTTTATTCTACAAGATCTTTCGGCTAACAGCTGTGGAATTCTTTTGTTCTCTCAGAAATGACTGTCTAAAAGTGGTTTGGTAAACATTTTCCCAACTATTTGAAGTCTAGATTTTGTGTTCAGTGAGACTTCTTTTTTACAAGGGAGCAGTTTGTTCAAGTTAATTTTCCCAACTGCGATTTCTTTTGTCAGGACTCTGCATGCTAGTTCTGTCATCTATAGGCCACCTACAGGCCAGCTTGGGACATAGCTGGCAGGTAGTAATTAGACATTTCATGGTCGTCTACTTTGCTAGAAATACCTGTTTCATCTAGTCAGTGCTGTTAAGCACTAAGTCATGGAAAACTCAGTTGCTCACTCTGGAGCTCTAAATGTTTTCCACCACCTTGGAAGGATGTTCTGCTTCCCCTTGTGAACTGGGACATGTAAGAATCTTGTGGGTTTGAAGATGGCTGAGTACAGCTGTAATTTAGCACTTAGGTGGCTAGCAGGGTCATCTGAACAGTTGTATGATGCTCTTCTCCTAAACTAGAACTCAAGTACTGTGTCCTGGAGTCAGCAAAATGGCACTGTAGGCATGGTGTGTATGCTGGAGGCATCAATCTTACCTGGATTTTTAGAAAGGAAGTGTTATTTTTACAAGTCTCTGATTACATAACATTACATGATCATATTCCCCTTTAAACAAAAATTACAGCTAAAAACAACTTTGGCCACCCTCCCACAAACATCTGGCTCTTCCCAGTGTTAATTATTCTTACTAGTTTGGTGTTTCTTTTTCCAGACACTTTTCTCTGCTTGTTGTATGTATGTGTGCACTTATAGAAATATAGATAATATTGTCTTGGTTTGTTTTGCTTTTTAAGAAAACATAAGTAGTAGTACCTATAGCATTTTGTCACTTGCTTCTTCCATTTAGCAAGGAAACTTAAAGATTTAGCCATGTTAGCATGTAGTTTTGTTTCTTTCTTTAAAAAATTGTTATAAAATATGCATAGCATAAAATTTACCATCTTAACCATTTTTCAGCAAACAATTCAGTAGTGTTAAGTCCAGTCACATGTATGTGCTGCAGGTCTCCAGGATTCTCTTCATATTGCAAAACTGAAACTCCATACCCATTAAACAGTAACTTCCAGTTCCCCCTCGCAGCCTCTGTTAGCCACCGTTCTACTGTCTGTCTATATGGACTTGACTACTCTAGGTACCCCCTATAAGTATAATCATATCATATTTGTCCTTTTGTGACTGACTTATTTCACTCAGCTGAATAATGCCTTTAAAGTTTATCTATGTTGTAGCATGTATCAGAATTTCCTTTTTAAGGATGAATTTATTCTCTCTTTTTAACTGCCAGGTAGCATTCTGTGTACAATGAACATGCTGTTATATAGCCATTTTCCTATTGCTGTTTTCAAGTTTTTGTTATTACAAATGATATTGCTGCACTGCTTTTGTTAAAAAGTGAACATTGTCAGGTTCAACATTACGTCAGTAATATTTCTCACTTTAAACAGGCTGCTGCTGGGCTTGGTGGCTCATGCCTGTAATCCCAACACTTTGGGAGACAGAAGCAAGAGGTTTGCCTGAGCCCAAACCTGAGCAACTTGGTGAGACCATGTCTCTACAATAAATCAAAAAATTAGCCCGACATGGTGGCATGCACCTATAGTTCCAGCTACTTGAAATGCTGAAGTGGAAGGATCTCCTAAGCCCAGCAGGTTGGGGTTGCAGTAAGCCATGAGCATGCCACTGCACTCCAGCCTTTGGGCAACAGAGTGAGACTTCAACTCAAGAATTTTAAAAAAAGCTGCCAGATCCCTTGACCGGGGGCTGGTGAGAAACTCTCTCTTGCTCCACTTCAGAGACTCTTCTTGAAGGAAAAACCTGAAAAGCACCAACCAGTTCCTAAGAGTAGATAAAGTACAATGTTTACAGAAATTGAAAAACCTCAATAATTTTGCAGAATTTTGATGGTACTGATTTTATAGTCATTAGCTTTCAATGATAGACGTTGGGAAAGTACAAAAAGGCTTTCCATAGACTAAAAAATTAAATAACATCTGAGAAATGTTGTGTTAATGGGTACTGAGGGTTTTTTGTTTTGTTTTGTTTTCTTGTTTTTTGAGTTGGAGTCTCATTCTGTCACCCAGACTGGAGTGCAGTGGCCGCTCCCGGCCACCGCAGCCTCGACCTGCTGAACTCTGGCGATCCTTCCGCCTCAGCCTTCCGAGTAGCCGGAATTATAGGCGCACGCTACCACGCCCAGCTAATTTTTTGATTTATTATAGAGATGAGGTCTCGCCTGCCCAGGCGGGTGTCGAACCCGCGGGCTCAGGCAATCTACTCACCTCAGCCTCCCAAAGGCGCAGGATTATAGGCTGAGCCACCGAGTCCAGCTCTGAGGGATTTTTTGGTTTTTTGTTTGTTTGTTTATTTGAGTCAGAATCTCACTCTGTCACCCAGGCTGGAGTGCAGTGGCACTCTCACAGCCACCACAGCCTCAACCTGCTGGGCTCAGGTGATCCTTCCACTTCAGCCTTCCAAGTAGCTGGAACTATAGGCACACACTACCATGCCTGGCAAATTTTTTGATTTATTGTAGAGATGAGGTCTTGCCAAGTTGCCCAGGCTGGTCTTGAACCCCTGGGCTCAGGCAATCCTCTCTCCTCCATCCCCCAAAGTGCTGGGATTATAGGCTTGAGCCACCACGCCCGGCCTTAGTGCATATAGAGTTTTAGTTTTGCAAGATGAAAAGAGTTCTGGAGATTGGTTGCACAATAGTGTGAATATATACTATTGTGCACTTAAAATGGTTAAGATGGTTGCTTTTGTGTTTTGTGTATTTTATATTTAAAAACGTTTAAGACCGGCTCGGTGGCTCAGCCTGTAATCCTGCGCCTTTGGGAGGCTGAGGTAAGTGGATTGCCTGAGCCCGCGGATTCGAGACCCGCCTGGGCGACTTGGCGAGACCTCATCTCTACAATAAATCAAAAAATTAACCGGGTGTGGTAGCGTGTGCCTGTAGTTCCAGCTACTCGGAAGGCTGAGGCGGAAGGATCGCTGGAGCCCAGCAGGTTGAGGCTGTGGTGGCCGGGAGCAGCCACTGCACTCCAGTTTGGGCGACAGAGTGAGACTCCAACTCAAAAAAAAAAAAACAAAAACAAAAACACTAAAGTAGCACATTTTGAAAGCACTTTTGATTAAATGTACAATACTGATTTCATTGTTACACTTGAGTAATGTTGGACAGATCATAGCCAGGGAATAGAATTTTCTTTTCTCCTTGGACATGTTTTCCCAGAGTATTTGTCTAGAAGATAGGCTGTCGTTCATCTGTAGGCTGTTGTTCATCTGTAACTGTCATACTGTACCTGTTTAACCTACTTCGTGTTCTTGCTTAGGTTGGCTGCAACCCCAATGAAGATGTGGCTATCTTTGCTGTTGACTCATTAAGGCAACTCTCCATGAAGTTTCTTGAGAAGGGTGAATTAGCCAACTTTCGTTTCCAGAAAGATTTTCTGAGACCCTTTGAGCATATTATGAAGAAAAACAGGTATGTGCTTTGCTCTGGAAGACCCTGGGTCAAATTCCCCCTTGGTACTCACAGTTAATTTTTTCCTCCCTTGTTGCTGAAAGCTAATAGAATGCACAGACTGTGGTTCACATTGATTGTCTTTAAGTAAATCTCATAAAGCTGTATGTGTAACCTTTCCTAGAAGGACACATGACACCCTGCAACTAATAGAAGTATGTCATGCATCCCTACTGGGGCTGGTGCTGAGGGAGAGTAGAGAAAGAGCCACTGCTGAAGCATTTCAAACAAGGACAAGAATTATGTGACCAGCATTTCTGCCCCAAGGAAGTGGTAAAAGAGGTCATGACTATCCCTCTGAAACAGTCATCCTGTTCATTCACTCAGTTGGCCTGTATTTGAGGTCTGCCATCTGCTAGGTACTATTCTAAGTGCAGAGAATACAGCAGTAAAGAAGACATTTGTAAAATCCCTGTTTTCATTGGGCCTTGAATTGATAGTAGTTGCAGCTGGGTGTGGTGGGCATCCGGGAGATCATTACACATTTGAGATTTTTCATAATTAAAAAACAAATCCCTGTTTATGTTCCAGGGGAATAGATAAATTTTTAGTAAGTCAGGAGTGATAAAGTGCTCTGAAGAACATTAAATCAAGGTAAGGGGAGAGGGATAGAAACAACGCTTTATACAGGACAGTCAGCTCACTTGGGTTTAGTAAGGTGACCTTAGGCAAGTCCTGAACAGAGTGAGGAGCAAGCCGGGAGTGACTGTGTGCTGCCTTGGCAGGAGTGTTGTGACTAGGCAAAGAGCAAGAGCAAAATCCCTGGGGCAGGCAGTGGTTGGCATTGGTGAGGAAGCCCGTGTGACTGGAGTGGAGTGAACAAGGCAGGTAGTCTTAGAAAGTGAAGTTCCTCCCAGCAGTAGCAGGGCTCCTAGGTCACAGTGGTTTGCTCCCTATGATAGATGGAAGGTGTTGGGAGGAATTTAAGCAGAGAAGTGAAATGGTCTGACATATTTTAAAGAATCACCCTGTGCTTACCCATGGAAAATGAGAAGCAATAAGATGAATTAGGAAGCTGTTGTAGTTGTCCAGGTCTAGATGAGGGTGGTGGGTTGGATTCTGTGCACATTATCTTTCTTTTTTTTGGTGTGCAGTTTTTATGGTTTTATTTAAACACAAATAAAACATGCAGTGAACTGTCTATTCACTTTCTTGACTGTGCAGCCTGGCATTAGGATTGGTGCCTCTGATGGCCAGCTAGGCTGTTCTTTCTATAATGGTTTTGTGGTTCTTAGAGGAAACGTGAGCAATTTCAGCACAACAAGATTTTTGGCACATCAGCGGCATTTCCAGCTCTTTGACATTGTGGCCCAGGAACTTCCAGAAGTCACCGGGCAGCATGTGCTCTGTTTTCTTGTTGCTCCCACAACCCAATGTTGGGCATCAAGATCTGGCCCTTGAATTTTCTGTGCACCCTGTTGTCAATATCTCTGGGTTTCCACCAGTTACGATTAATCTTGACATATCAGTCTGACTGGTGCCAGAGAACTTCTTGTCCTCTTTTTGATGATCTTGGACTTCACCAAGAGTCTGAGGGCAGCCTTGATGCCGGGTACAAGATGGCTGCTGACTCAGTAGACAGTGCTGAAGGAGAGAGGGGCTCTGCACACATTTTCAAAGGGAAGCCTGCAGCATGTACTGATGAATTGGCCGTGGAGCATAAGAGGAAGATGTCAAGGATGACTTGCAAGCATAACCTTTATGCCTGCCCACTCCCCTGAAGAGTGTACTCCAGTTTGTCCTGGGTCATTTTTTAAAGAAACAAAATGAAAGCTCACAAGCTGGAAGGCTTTAAGCCAGAGTGGGCTCTTGGGGTAGTGAATAAAAGGCCAGTAGAAAAGCTTCCTTGACGTGTCTCCCTTTCTCCTGGAGTCTATATTCTCTGCCTGTTTTTAAAGAGAACCAAATTAAGCCCAGAGTCTGGCATCACCCCTGATTTTAGCAGATGCACAAAAATATTCTCTACCTTTGGGAACACTGTTGAGAGTGCTTGAGGAGACCGAGGCCTCATGCAGCCAAGCCCTGTGCTCAAGTCTGGTAGCATAGAACCCCTGTTCTAATTCTAGGCTCTTCCTGCCCGTCCTGCTGTTGCCCACCCAGCATTTGAAAAGGGTCAGAGGGCTGGGCTCGGTGGCTCAGCCTGTAATCCCTTGCCTTTGGGAGGCTGAGGTGAGTGGATTGCCTGAGCCTGTGGGTTTGAGACCCGCCTGGGCAGCGAGACCTCATCTCTACGATAAATCAAAAAATCAGCCGGACGTGGTAGCGCATGCCTGTAATTCCGGCTACTTGGAAGGCTGAGGTGGAAGGATCGCCGGAGCCCAGCAGGTCGAGGCTGTGGTGGCTGGGAGCGACCACTGCACTCCAGTCTGGCTGACAGAGTGAGACTCCAACTCAAAAAAAAAAAAAAAAAAGAAAAAAAAGGAAAGGGGCAGAGTTAGTTTAGAATCACACGTTCCCAGCCACTCTCAGACACTGTCATTGGACATTCAAAAGCATTTTGGCTATATGTGTCAAGAACCTTAATATTTTTGAGTCCAGGCCAGGCACGGTGGCTCACGCCTATAATCCCAGCACTTTGGGAGGCCAAGGTGAGAGGATTGCCTGAGCCCATGGGTTTGAGAACACCTGGCATCACCCCTGATTTCATCTCTGCCTTATCTCTCCAATAAATTTAAAAACAATTAGCTGGGCATGGTGGCGCATACCTGTAGTTCCAGCTACTTGGAAGGCTGAGGCAGAAGGATCACCTGAGCCTAGTAGGTCGAGACTGCAGTGGCGGTGAGCATGCCACTGCACTCCAACCTCACCAAGTTGCCCTGGCTGGTCTCAAACCCCTGGGCTCAGGCAATCCTCTCACCTCTACCTCCCAAACTCATCTCTATAATAAAATTTAAAAATTAGCCTGGCTTGGTGACGTGTGCCTGTATTTCCGGCTACTTGGAAGGCTAAGGAAGAAGGATTGACCAGTGCAGCAGGTAGAGGCTACAGTTACCAGGCTGCTGCACTCCAGCCTGGGCAACAGTGAAACTCTGACTGAAAAAAAACAAAAAACCAAGGTCACTGTACTAATTTCAAAGCTAGTACCAGAGAAGCAGTGAGCTTCTATAGCTTTCCTTCTTGCTATTTGTGAGATAATAGAGTTCCTCCATAACTGTACACCTTAATAGAATGTGAGACATATATACTCATATTGCAAGTATTCAGGTGATACTATGTTTAACTTTGTAGGTGTTTCAGAAAATGGCCGTTTTTTCCTTTTTTTTTTTTTTTGAGTTGGAGTCTCACTCTGTCACCCAGACTGGAGTGCAGTGGCTGTTCCCGGCTACCGCAGCCTCGACCTGCTGGAGTCCGGCAATCCTTCCGCCTCAGCCTTCTATGTAGCTGGAACTACAGGCACGTGCTACCACGCCCGGCTCATTTTTGATTTATTGTAGAGATGAGGTCTCGCCAAGTTGCCCAGGCGGGTCTCGAACCCGTGGGCTCAGGCAATCCACTCACCTCAGCCTCCCAAGGCGCGGGATTACAGGCTGAGCCACCGAGCCTGGCTCTTTTTTTTTTTTTAGTTGGAGTCTCACTCTATCACCCAGACTGGAGGGTAGTGGCACACTCTTGACCACCGCAGCCTCGACCTGCTGGGCTTAGGTGATCCTTCTGTCTCAACCTTCCAAGTAGCTGGAACTACAGGCATGTGCCACCATGCCTGGCTAACTTTAAAAATTTATTGTAGAGATGAGACCTTGCCAAGTCTCCCAGGTTGGTTTTGAACCCACTGGCTCAGGCAACCATCTCACCTTGGCCTCCCAAAGTGCTGGGATTATAGGTGTGAGCCATCACGCCCAGCCATTAGGCCATTTTTTCTATCTTCAGGTTTTGTTTTGTAATAATTTAAAACATTATACCAGCCTAGACAACATACCAAGACCTTCCTCTACAAAAAATTAGCCAGACATGGTGGTACGTACCCATAGTTCCAGCTACTTGGGAGGCTGAGGCAAAAGGATCACCTGAACCCAGGAGGTAGAGGCTATGGTGAGCTCGGATCACACCACTGCACTCTAGCCTGGGCAACAGAGTGAGATCCTGACTCAAAACCATTGCATCTTTAATTATGTATGTATTCTCCAATCCATGTATATATGTTTCATCATAATACGTATATCCCTGCCCAAAAATATAATAGGATATACACGACGAATTTAGTAATGATTAGCTCTGGGTGACAGAATTATATTAAGTTGAAATGTTTGAGGCCTGAAAAACTGACCAACAATGGCCGGAACCACAGTGTTGTGTGTTGTTTCTTTAAAAAGATGTCAGAGAGCCAGGCTTGGTGGCTCAGCCTGTAATCCCGCGCCTTGGAGGCTGAGGTGAGTGGATTGCCTGAGTCCGCGGGTCCGAGACCCTCCTGGGCAACTTAGCAAGACCTCATCTCTACAATAAAAGAAAAAAATTAGCTGGGCGTGGTAGCACGCACCTGTAGTTCCAGCTACTTGGAAGGCTGAGGCGGAAGCATCGCTGGAGCCCAGCAGGTCGAGGCTGCGGTGGCTGGAAGCATGCCACTGTGCTCCAGTCTGGGTGACAGAGTGAGACTCCAACTCCAAAAAAAAAAAAAAAAGAAGTCAAAGGCATGCAACCAGCTTTGGTTTTATAGCCCAGCTTGTCATTAGGGACCCAGGCTCTTTCCTTCTATTCTGCTATCCAAAGGGTCAGCTTTTTTACCTTCAGTATATTGTTTCGTAGTTACAAGGTGGTAGCCCTAGCTCTAGGCATCTTGCTTGGTTTGGAATGGTAGTAAGAGGAAGGAGGCAGAGTCTAAATGAATTTGAATTACTGTGTGCCTTAAAAAATTGTTTAAGTGCTATTTTTAAGGAATGAGCTGTGTCCATTTCACTTCCAACTCTCCAAAGTACAGACGATATGGCAGTCCTATTTCTTCCTCAGGTCTCCAACCATCCGGGACATGGTGATCCGCTGCATTGCCCAAATGGTGAACTCTCAGGCAGCCAATATCCGCTCAGGCTGGAAGAACATCTTTGCCGTGTTCCACCAGGCAGCCTCTGATCATGATGGGAACATTGTGGAGCTAGCCTTCCAGACCACGGGCCACATCGTCAGTAAGTATCTGTTTTTTCCTGACTACTGTCTCACCTACAGGTCTAGAAGGCTGACCACTTACTTGCTATCTATTTTCCTATCTAAAGGGACTTCCTTACTTTGGCTCTGCTGTGATACAATAATGTGCTAGGCAGTGATCCTTAAGCACTTAACATGTATTAATCCTAATTTTAATGATGTTTTGACTTTCTTCTTGCCTTTTCTGAATGGCCTCCCCTGTTATCTGTTGGCATGGGTCCAGCAGACAGATGTGAATGTTGTTCTAAGCCAGATTAAATTTTAAAGTCAAATCTGCAATCCCAAAACCACTTTAATGACTATGAAGTGAATACAGTCCATCCTCATTGTTGGTGGAGTCCGTGTTTGTGTGCTCACTGAAATGTATATGTAACTCCAAGACCAACACTCACAGTGCTTTTGTTGTCATTTGCTGCCATGTGCATGCATAGAACAACAAAGAAATTGAGTCATCCAAGGTGCACATACCCTGCTGAAGTGGATTAAGGTGTTGCTCTGGCACCGTGACTCATGCCTGTAATTCCAGCACTGGGAGGTGGAGGCAAGAGAATTGCCCGAGCCCAGGGGTTCGAGACCAGGCAACTTGGTGAGACCTCTTCTCTCTAATAAATCAAAAAATTAGCCAGGTGTAGTAGCACAAGGCTGTGACTCCAGCTACTTGGAAGGTTGAGGCAGAAGGATCGCTTGAACCCACCTGCACCCGGGTCGAGGCTGCGGTGGTTGTAAGCATACCATTGCACCCCAGCCTGGGTGACAGAATGAGACTCTGACTCAAAAAAAAAAAAAAAAAAAGTGTCACTCTGCCCATTTGTTTCAGCTGTCATATGCCATAAACAAGCATGTTTTCCGTGGTCCTTTGAGTGTCATGTTTTTCACGTTTTTGTGCTTTTGTTGGTGACTTCACTGTTTAAAATGTCTTCCAAGTGTAGTGCTGTTTGCTGGTTTGTCTAATTTTAGAAAGGCTGTGATGTGTCTAGGGAGAAAAAACATGTGTCAGATGAGCTTCTTCAGGCACGAATTATACTATACACGCAGTCTCAAACTGCTGGCCATGAGTCCAATGTTAATGAATCAACAATAACTATTAAATAAAGTGTCTTGAAACAGAAACACACATACAAGGTATGTATTGATCAGTTGATAACAGTGTGACCAGGGATTTGCAGGAACCTAACTCCATATTACCCCTAAGAACAATGGTTCAGTATTTTTATTTTATTTTTTTGAGTTGGAGTCTCACTCTGTCGCCCAGACTGGAGCGGCCACTGCAGCCTCGACCTGCTGGGCTCCGGCAATCTTTCTGCCTCAGCCTTCCCAGTAGCTGGAACTACAGGCGCGCACTACCACGCCCAGCTAATTTTTTGATTTGTTGTAGAGATGAGGTCTCGCCAAGTTGCCCAGGTGGGTCTCAAACACGCGGGCTCAGCCAATCCACTCACCTCAGCCTCCCAAAGCGCGGGATTACAGGCTGAGTCACCGAGCCCGGCATGGCTAGTATTTTTTAAATCAGTGTTCATGGTGACTTAATAGAACATAACTTTTGTGATTAATGAAAACCGACCATACTATTGCTTCCCATTTTACCAAGAAGAAACTGAGGCACAGGAAAAGTCAAACAATTTGCCTGAGGTCACACAGCTTGGAAGTGGAGGCAGGACTTGCACCCAGGCAGTCCAGCCCAAAGTTCATACAATGTCCCTCCACTCTGCACTGACCAGGAGTCCCTGGTTCTGCTTATGAGTGTGTAACAAGATGTTTACTTGGAAATTGTAAGGCACTGGGTCACCTTTGGACATAATGGTTACTCAAAAATTTTTGTTGAATTAATAGATATTTATATCATTGCTTGAGCTCTGGAAATCAGTTTTTTGTTTGTTTTTGTTTTTGAGTTGGAGTCTCACTCTGTCACCCAGACTAGAGTGCATGGAGTGCAATGACCGCTCCTGGCCGCCGCAGTCTCGAACTGCTGGGCTCCGGCAATCCTTCCACCTCAGCCTTCCAAGTAGCCGGAATTACAGGCATGTGCTACCACACCCGATTGATTTTTTGATTTATTGTAGAGATGAGGTCTCGCCAAGTTGCCCAGGCGGGTCTCGAACCCGTGGGCTCAGGCAGTCCACTCACCTCGGCCTCCCAAACGCGCGAATTACAGGCTGAGCCACCGAGCCTGGCTACGAAATCAGTTTTAACCAAAACTGTACTCAGTGCATTCATTCCTGAATAATTTAATAAGAATGACTGTCTTTCAGAGACATTGTCATGCTTTTTTTAGATTTTCTTTCTTTTCTTTTCTTTTCTTTTTTTTTGGAGTTAGAGTCTCACTCTCATGCCCAGGCTAGAGTGCAGTGGCACGCTTACAGCCACCACAGCCTTGACCTGCTTGGCTCAGGCGTTCCTTCCACCTCAGCCTCCCAAGTAGCTGGAACCACAGGGGTATGCCACCATGCCTGGCTCATTTTTTGATTTATTGTAGAGACGAGGTCTCGCCAAGTTGCCCAAGCTGTTCTTGAACCCCTGGGCTCAGGCAGTCCTCTTGCTTCGGCCTCCTAAAGTGCTAGGGTTACAGGCATGTGCCTGGCGTTTTCTTCGATTTTCACAAGGGTAATTATCTCTCATCTGTGTGTGTATGTATGTGTGTTTTCATCCCTGTTTCTAATTCTGGTCTGATAAAAAATGTGCCTTGTTCCTCCACAGCATCTATTTTCCAGCACCATTTTCCTGCAGCCATCGACTCCTTTCAGGATGCTGTGAAGTGCTTATCGGAGTTTGCCTGCAACGCTGCTTTCCCTGACACGAGCATGGAAGCCATCCGGCTCATCCGCTTCTGTGGGAAATATGTCTCAGAGAGGCCCCGGGTTCGTTTTCCTTCTTCTTGCTCAGATTGATAATGAGGGGGGGGAAATGGTCATGGGGCAAAAACCCTTGCTCTTAATGAAGAGCTTTCCAGTTACTCTTTTAAAAATGTGTGTTTGCCCTAAACTAAGTGTTTATTTTCAATGCATCCATTGCAGGGGTTATATTTTTTTCATTATTGTATGTGTGTGTGTGTGTGTGGTGTGTGTGTGTGTGTGTGTGTGTGTATACACGCATACATAAATACATAATTATAGTTTTATTCATACTGAACCTACGGTATTCCATAAATAATTGTTTTTGTAGATGATAATAGTATTTTAGCTTTTTGTCAAATCAAGAAGCCAAAGCCCACAAAACTCTGTAAGTTTATGCTGGGAAACTGTTGTGTGCCCTTTGGGCCAAGTAATGTCTCTGTGTCTTTTGTCCCCACTATACTCTTGCTGAATGGAGATTTTTAGGAAATGACATTGTACCATTGTGATGTGCCTGAGAAACCACATTTAAGAATCACCTTTTGACTGGGCACAGTAGCTTGCACCTATAATCCCAGCAGTTTGGGAAACTGAGGCAGAGGAATCACCTGAACTCAGAAGGTCTGGGTTGCAGTGAGCTGTGATTGTGCCGCTGCACTCCAGCCTGGGCATCAGAGCGAGATCCTGACTCAAAAATAAATAGATGGCTGGGCTCTGTGGCTCAGCCTGTAATCCGGCGCCTTTGGGAGGCTGAGGTGAGGGGATTGCCTGAGCCTGCGGGTTCGAGACCCGCCTGGGCAGGCGAGACCTCATTTCTACAATAAATCAAAAAATCAGCTGGGCGTGGTAGCACATGCCTGTAATTCCGGCTACTTGGAAGGCTGAGGCGGAAGGATCGCCGGAGCCCAGCAGGTCGAGGCTGCGGTGGCCGGGAGCGGCCACTGCACTCCAGTCTGGACGACAGAGTGAGACTCCAACTCAAAATTATTTAATTAATTAATTAATAGATGAGTAGATAAAATCACCCATTGTTTTTCCTAAAAAACAAATTTTTTGGTTTGTCTCATCTTTCTAAAGAGTCCTACTTAGTTTAAGTGAAGACCCAAAACACTGAAATTGGGTGAATATTCTTTTTTTTTTTTGTAGTTGGTTGCTCACTGTCGTCCAGGCTGGAGCACAGTGGCATGCTCACAGCCATTACAGCCTGGACCTGCTGGGCTCAGGTGATCTTTCTGCCTCAGCCATCCAAGTAGTTGTAACTACAGGTGTGCACTACCATGCCTAGCTAATTTTTTGGTTTATTATAGAGATGAGGTCTCACCAAGTTACCCAGGCTGGTCTTAAACCCCTGGGTTTAGGCAGTTCTCTTACCTTGGCATCCCAAAGTGCTGGGATTATGGACATGAGCCACAGGGCCTGACCTGGGTGAATATTCTTTATAGAAGAGCTATAAACCTCTAATGTGATTTATCTGCTCCCTGCAGCAGCTCTCTGAGATGTGACAATAATGAGAGTCATTCAGCGTTAACTGAGCACTTCCTACTTGTCAGGCACCATTCTATATATTTTCTTTGTGTTGATTCCTTTAGCCCCCAGACCTGGGCAGATAGTTAATGATATCCCATTGTATCAGAAGTTAACTGAAGCACGGAGAAATTGCCTAATGTTAGATAACCATAGTTTATAAAGAAATTTCAAGACCACTTTAGGAGTGATTACAGAGCAGAGAAATCAAAATCCCAGAAATAGGACAGAGAGAAGGACTTCACATCCAGACTGTGAAAGACCGCCAGCTCCCATCTGCATAACCTTGGGCAGCTTACTCAAGCTTAAATAGCATCAGTTAACTCATCTGTATAACAGGACCATTATTTCTGGCTGCCACTTGGGACTATTGTGAGAATTGTTAATTCATGTAAAGCACTTTAACAGTTCCTGGTCTTGAGCAATAACTCAAGTATATAGTACCAGCAGCTGCTGCTGCTGTTATTTTAAATAGTATGTATTACGGTAACATTCCAGAAAGACCTAAGATGATGAATCATCCTGAATATTTTTCCAGTACCATTTGATCTTCTTTTTTTTTTTTGAGTCGGAATCTCACTCTGTCGCCTAGGCTGGAGTTCAGTGGCATGCTCACAGCCTCAGGCTGCTGGGCTCAGGCACTCCTTCCACCTCAGCCTTCCAAGTAGCTGGAACTACGGGTGCATGCCACCACACCGGACCGATTTTTTGATTTGTTGTAGAGACGGGTCTCGCCAAGTTGCCCAGTCTGGTCTCAAATCCCTGGAGTCAGGCAGTCCTCTTGCCTCCACCTGCCAAAGTGCTGGGATTACAGGCATGAGCCACTGTGCCTGGCTTCTTCATGTTCTTAATGCAACGGCTTCCAGCCCTAGGACTCTTGTGATCTGCCCCACTCAATATGTTCTAAAACACACAGAGGTCCATAGGTTTATACCGGGAAACTGTGTACCTTTTGGGACAGGTAATTTCTCTGTCCTCTGTCCTAACTGTTCCCTGGCTGAATGGAGATTTTTTTAGGTGAGCAGAATGAATGAGATCTTAATCTTCATATAGTTCCCTTTTAGTTTCTTCCTGTTACATGCTTAGTTCACATCTGAGATGTGATTTTCGTCTTAGGTGCTACAAGAATACACAAGTGATGATATGAATGTGGCTCCTGGAGACAGAGTCTGGGTCCGAGGCTGGTTCCCCATCCTATTTGAACTCTCCTGCATCATTAATAGATGCAAGTTAGATGTACGAACAAGGTAACTGTGTCCCCCGGGCCATAGCCCTGCCATCACTGAAATGAGCCTCAGTTACTTGCTCACCTAAGCCCGTTCTCCCACCCTCTTCTCTGTCGTTCTCTTCCCCACCCATTCTCTCTTCTGCACCTGGCTTTGTTTCCTCCAGAGGTCTTACAGTCATGTTTGAGATCATGAAGAGCTATGGCCACACTTTTGAAAAGCACTGGTGGCAGGACCTGTTCAGAATCGTGTTCCGGATTTTTGACAATATGAAACTCCCTGAGCAACAGTCAGAGGTGAGTGGTGACTGCAGCGTTGCCCTGGATATGATGGGGAAGAAAGCCTGTCTGGCCTAGATCTGCCTTTGGGGATTGCATCACCATCCGCCTGGAGTTCTTAAGTACTGAGCTACTGAAGGTTTGTTTTAAAAATGGAAGGCCAGGCCGGGCTCTGTGGCTCAGGCTGGGCTTGGTGGCTCAGCCTGTAATCCCAGCACTTTGGGAGGCCGAGGCGAGTAGATTACCTGAGCTTGCAGATTCGAGACCCACCTGGGCACCTTGGCAAGCCCTCAACTCTACAATGCATCAAAAATTAGCTGGGTGTGGTAGTGTGCGCCTGTAGTTCGGCTACTTGGAAGACTGAGGTGGAAGGATTTCCAGAGCCCAGCAGGTCAAGGCTGTGGTGGCCAGGAGCATGCCACTGCACTCCAGTCTGGGCAACAGAGTGAGACTCTAACTTTAAAAAAAAAAAATAAAGGAAACGCTAGATTGGGCTCTGTGGCTCATGCCTATAATCCCAGCACTTTGGGAGGCCAAGATAAGAGGATTGCCTGAGCCTACAAGTTTGAAATTAGTCTGGGCAACTTGGTAAGACCATATTTACAATAAATCAAAAAATTAGCCAGGCATGATCACTCGTGCCTATAGTTCCAGCTACTTGGAAGGCTGAGGCAGAAGGATCACCTGAGCGCTGCAGGTCGAGGTTGTGGTGGCCGTGAGCATGCCACTGCCTTCCAGCCTGGCTGACAGGGTGACACTCCAATTCAAAAAAAAAAAAAAATGGCCATTGCCTTACTAGACTGGTGTGGCCATGTGCTTTTTTAGCAATAGCTGTCGCTGTGTTTCCTGGCTTTGATTCCGGTCCCTACCTTAAGAGGATGAATCCCTTTCTCTCTCTCTCTCTCTTTTTCTCTAATTTACTTTTTATTTATTTATTTATTTTTTGGTTTTGTTTTTTTGTTTTGAGTCGGAGTCTCACTCTGTCACCCAGACTAGAGTGCAGTGGCCGCTCCCGGCCAACACAGCCTCGATCTGCTGGGCTCCAGTGATCCTTCCGCCTCAGCCTTCCAAGTAGCTGGAACTACAGGTGCACGCTACCATGCCCGGCTAATTTTTTTTATTTTATTGTAGAGATGAGCTCTCGCCAAGTTGCCCAGGCGGGTCTCGAACCCTCAGCCTCCCAAAGGCACGGGATTACAGGCTGAGCCACTGAGCCCGGCTTTAATTTACTTTTTAAATAAACTATATTTTCTAATCTAAAAAAATAAATAAAAATGAAAACACCCTTTTGGACACCATTGCGACTCTATCTTCAGAAGAAAATAAACCATGGTTTGCTGCTTTGCCCTCAGACATTGTACTTACCAATTCAGCAGAACTCCTGAATGGTTGTCATAGTTGTTTTTTTTTTTATCTCTGAACAGTCTGTAGAAAGTGGAATGTCTGGTCCCTAAAGAGTTTGAGTGAAGTTATGTTTGTTGATGTTGATTATTAGGTCTTTTCCTTGAAGGACATCTGATGCCTCTAGATGTTTTTGTATTTGTCCCTTAAAGGTAGAGGGGTAGGGAAAGGATATTCTCTCTCAAGATTTTTAGATGAGAAAGCCTTTTTACTCTTTTGGGAATATCATTTCCTCCCTCACCCCAGTAGAAAAGCAACATGTGCTTAATATGGAATATTAGACATATACAAAAACACTTACACTTTTACCATCCAAAATTAATGTTTTGGAAAATTACCCTAAGTCTTCTATGTGGCTTAAATACAGTTGAGGTCATAGTATAGAAAGAGTTTTAAGCCGGACTCGGTGGCTCAGCCTGTAATCCCGTGCTTTGGGAGGCTGAGGTGAGTGGATTGCCTGAGCCCACGGGTTCAAGACCCTCCTGGGCAACTTGGAGAGACCTCATCTCTACAATAAATCAAAATGAGCTGGGTGTGGTAGGGCGTACCTGTAGTTCCAGCTACTTGAAAGGCTGAGGCGGAAGGATCGCCGGAGCACAGCAGGTCAAGGCTGCAGTGGCCAGGAGCGGCCACTGCACTCCAGTCTGGGCGAAGGAGTGAGACTCCAACTCAAAAAAAAAAAGTTTTTTGTTTTTGTTTTTGTTTGGTTTTGAGTTGGAATCTCACTCTGTCGCCCAGGCTAGAGTACAGTAGCACACTCACAGCCACCCCAGTGTCAACTTGCTGGACTCCGGTGATCCTTCGATCTTAGCCTTTCAAGTAGTCAAAACTACAGGCATGCACTACTACACCTAGAAAATTTTTTTTTTTTTTTTGTCGAGACAAAGTCTTACCAAGCTGCCAGGGCTGGCCTTGAACCTGCATGCTTAGACAATCCACTTACCTCGGCCTCCCAAAGCACTGGGATTACAGACCGAGCCACTGAGCCCAGCCCAGAAAGAGTTTTCTAGTCTTTTCTTTTTTTGAGTCAGAATCTCACTCTGTCACCCAGACTGGAGTGTAGTGGCACAATCACAGCTCACTGCAGCCTTGACTTTCTAGGCTCAGATTATCCTTCCACCTCAGCCTCCTCAGTATCTGGGACTACAGGCTTGTGCTACGATGCCTGGCTAATTTTTTGATTTTTTTGTAGAGATGAAGTCTTGCTATGTTGCCTAGGCTGGTCTTGAACTCCTTGGCTCAAACAATCCTCTGACCTCAGCCTCCCAAAGTACTGGGATTACAGTTGTGAGCCACCGTGCCTGCTGCTAAGCTTTTTACATTTAAAAATAACATTTTCCTCATTATAAAACAAATATATATTCATTTCAGAAAAATTAGAAAACAAACAAAAGCAAAAAAAATGTAAATGCCCCCACAGTTACAGCTCTCCCCAGGCAACCACTCTTTAAGCCTCTCAGGTGTTACAGGTATGTGTTTGTGATCCACTTCTTGTTCTTTTTATAAAAATAGAATTCCACCACAGATGTAAACAGCCTTTTAAGATTTAATACATGAGTGTTTTCTGCAACTGTAACTTTTCTTCTACCATTTTCTTTTTTTTTTTTTTTTTGAGTTGGAGTCTCACTCCGTCGCCCAGGCTGGAGTGCAGTGGCACACTCACGGCCACCCCAGCGTCGAACCGCTGGGCTCAGGTGATCCTTCCACCTCAACCTTCCAAGTAGCCAGAACTACGGGCATGCACTACCATACCTGGCTAATTTTTTTTTATTATTGTATTGATGAGGTCTTGCCAAGTTGCCCAGACCGTTCTTGAACTCGTGGGCTCAGGCAATCCTCTCACCTCAGTCTCCCAGAGTGCTGGGGTTACAGGCTTGAGCCACTGTGCCTGGCCTCCATTTTCTTAATGACTGTAAAACCTTCCTAGTTGTGAATGTTCCATAATTCACGGACATTTAGGATGTTTCCAGTTTTTTTCTGAACAGCACTGAATGATTTTTTGGTGGCTACATTTATACTTGAGTTCTTTCCTTTTTTTAAATTTTAGGACAAGTGACCCTACTGCCAAATTTGGGGCTTGTTCATTACTAAGACTTCTGATATGTACTACTAAGCTGACCTCTAAATTGTAGTCGTTTATACTTCTGTTAGGCATAGCATGAGAGTTCCTTGGCCTCCCAAAGTACTGGATTACAGGCAGGAGGAGCAGCCGGCTGAGTTTTTAAATATATAAATAATGCAGCATATCCTTGCATGACATGCAGGTGTTTTGCCCCACTTTGTTATTTTTATTTTGGAAAATTTTAACTTTTAAGTAACCAACTCTATCCGTTTTTGTTTTTTTTGTTTTTTGTGTTTCCCTTTCTGGCTTCCACTTTTGAAATCATGCTTGGCAACCCTGTCCCCTTTTGTTATTTTAAAAATATTCCCCTGGTAATTCCATGGTACCATTTTTAATATTAAAATATTTGGTATAAGATGTAGATATTTAGCATAATTTTATATTCATTTTTTCCAGATCATTAAAATGTTAAAAATCTCATTTTATCTTTGTTTTTACTTTTTATATCACTTAGTCTAATATTAATTCTGATAAAGTATCATTTTGCAGAACTGTTTAGTACTCTAGCATATAGATATACTTAATTTAATGCCCACATTGCTGGACGTTAGGTTGTATCTGTGTTTTTGCCATTGCAACAAACATCTTTATTCATAAATCTTTGCCCACGAATCTTTTGATTATTTCTTTAGAGTCAATTCTTAGAAGTAGTGTTACTGAGTAAGTGGGTGTGAGCATTTTTTAGACTGTTGATACATAGCTCCAGATTGCTTTTCAGAACAGTTTTGCTAGTGGTGTACGATAATGCCCATCTCACTGCAGGAAGAATGGACTTTAAGTATTATCTTTTTATTGTTTTTCCAGAAATCTGAGTGGATGACAACAACCTGCAATCATGCACTCTATGCTATTTGTGATGTGTTTACCCAGTTTTATGAAGCTTTGAATGAAGTTCTTCTTTCTGATGTATTTGCACAATTGCAGTGGTGTGTAAAACAAGGTATCCTTTAAGTCTCTAGGCATCATTTTTTTTACATCGTCCTTAATGACAGGTTAAAATTTTTAATATATAAAAGCATGGATGTAATGCCAAAGAGTACATTATATAATTTAGTGGGTGAAAAAAAAATTTTTAATCTTAATTAGAACATAAAAACAATTCCAACTCAGTTTATAAAGCATTTCTTTAAAATGGAATGTAGTTCTTCTTGTATTTTATAGGATGTACCTTTGTGTATTATACTAGTCTTTCTAATTTTGTATATGTCTGAAATTTTTTATAGTAAAGGTTTTTTTTAAGTACCATTGGAGTCAAAATCAGACCGGTCACGGCAGCCCACACCTGTAATCCCAGCACTTTGCAAGACTAAGGTTGGAAGATTGCCTGAGCCCAGGAATTTGAGACCAGGCCAGGCAACATAGCGAGACCCCATCTCTTAAAAAAAAAAAAAAATTAGCTGGGCGTGGTGGTGTGCATCTGTAGGCCCAGCTACTCAGGAGACTGAGGCGGAAGGATAGGCTGAGCCCTGGATCAAGGCTATAATAAGCTGTGACTGTGCCACTGCTCTCCAACCCTGGGCGAGAGTGAGACTCTGACTCAAAAAGGAAGAAAAAAAAAATTAACAACTTCATCAATGGACATTTTGTTGTTTGAATAATTAATGTGTTTATTTTAGAGTGTATCAGGAAAAATACCCAACCAGCACTTGAGACCTGGATTCCATAGATAATTTTGGCTTAGGACAAAGCTAAATTTAGTTATGTGCTTCAAAAAGTGACTCAGTTTTAAAATAAATAACAAAACAGTTGATACTGTTTAAATGGCAAAAATTGGAAATTTTTGTTATTAGTGTATGAGTGACCCAATTTTTAGAAACATGTCTGATATTTTCCGTCTTGTTACCATTTCTCATGCATGAGTCAGTTAATTAAAGTAGGAAATGTTGACCTTCTTTTATCACTAGCAATAAAACTTTACTTTTACCTCTTCATAGCCTACTTAAACTGAAATGTTTGAGACCTGGTTGGCATCAAAACACCAGTAGAAGTTTAATGACAGATATTGCTTTATTTTGCAGATAATGAACAGTTGGCTCGATCAGGTACAAATTGCTTAGAAAACTTAGTAATATCCAATGGAGAGAAATTCAGTTCTGATGTCTGGGATGAAACATGCAACTGTATGTTGGATATTTTCAAAACAACCATCCCACATGTGTAAGTACTAATGCAGTTTTTCCTGCTTGTTTTTCTGTTCAGTGGGTGTCTTAAAGCTCCTGGTTGCCCTTCACATTGATAATTTTCTTTTTCTTCCATTCCCTTAAGTTTGCTGACATGGAGACCTGTAGGATTGGAGGAGGACGCATCAGAAAAACATTTGGTAGGATATTTCTGTTGCTGTCTTTTGTTTCTTATGTCTTAGTAAAGATTGATGAGCCTATGCTATTTGTACCTTTTTTTTTTTTTTTTTTTTTTGAGTTGGAGTCTCACTCTGTCAATCAGACTGGAGTGCAGTGGCTACTCCTGACCATCGCAGCCTCGACCTGCTGGGATCTGGAGATCCTTCCGCCTCAGCCTTCCAAATAACTGGAACTACAGGCGCGCGCTACCTCACCCGGCTAATTTTTTATTTATTGTAGAGATGAGGTCTCACCAAGTTGTCCAGGCGGGTCTCGAACCCGCAGGCTCAGGCAATTCACTCACCTCAGCCTCCCAAAGTGAAACTCCAACTCAAAAATAAAAATAAAAGGTTATAGGATCTAAAAACAATATATGCTTATTTTATAACATTTTTAAGACAATACAGAAAAGCATTAAGAAAATGTCACCTCACTCAGTGAAAAGCACCACTCATATTTCTAGCTTTTTCTCTGTATGACTGCACACCTAGTAGGCCCACATGTATTTAAAATGAAGGATCAGTTGGCATATAATAGCAACTCCATGGCACTTTTTCTTATTCTCCACTGTTCTTTGAGAACAGCCTTTTCAGTGGCTGCACATTATTATAATTTCTTTAATGAATTCTCCTATATTATAGGGTGCTGGTCAGTTCTGGTGTTTCACTGTTACAAATAGCACTTTGGTGTAACTATCCTTGTTTATTGCCTTCTTAAATAAATAGTGCTTTCTTTCCACCAAAGGAATGGTAGTTCTTTTTTATTTATTGTGTAACGCCACATACAAAGGTTCTAATTCAAAATTTTCGCCTTTAAATACTTTGTTTTACAGGGTAGAATTGAATTTTAACTTCTATTCCCAAATAACTCCAAGCCCATTCAATTTTAAAAGACATTTGGGATACAGCAACTGAAAAATGAAGCACATTTACTGTTTTTTTAACTCTGTCTTCTGCTGTCAACTTTTCTTAAAAACTAGTTACTGGCTGGGCATGATGGCTCAAATCTGTAATCCCAGCATTTTGGGAGGCCAAGATGAGAGGATTGCTTGAGCCCATGGGTTCGAGAACAGCCTGGACAACTTGGCAAGATGTCATCTCTTCAATGAATAAAAAAATTAGCTGGACGTGGTAGAGTGTGACTGTAGTTCTGGCTTCTTGTAAGGCTGGGGTGGAAGAAAAAAAACTAGTTACTAAAAGTGGAAAAAAAGCCAGGCTCGGTGGCTCAGCCTGTCGTCCTAGCTCTTTGGGAGGCCGATGTAAGTAGATTGCCTGAGCCCGCGAGTTCGAGACCCGCCTGGGCAACTTGGTGAGACCTCATCTCTACAATAAATAAATTTTAAAAAAATTAGTCAGGTGTGGTAGCGCGCACCTGTAGTTCCAGTTACTTGGAAGGCTGAGGCGGAAGGATCACCTGAATCCAGCAGGCGAGGCTGCAGTGGCCAGAAGCGGCCACTGCACTCCATTCTGGGCGACAGAGTGAGACTCCAACTCAAAAAAATAAAATAAAATAAAAATACTGAACCATTGTTCTTAGGGGTAATATTAGATCATAATTTATAGAGAAATGTCTCTAACTTGGAATAGAAAAATGTGAAATTTTAATGAAAGGAGAAATAATTGAATTTTTTTTTCTTTGAGTTGGAGTCTCATTCTGTCGCCCAGGCTGGAGTGCAGTGACACATTCACAGCCACCACAACCTCGACTTGCTGGACTTAGGTGATCCTTTTACCTCAGCCTTCTAAGTAACTGGAACTATAGGCAGGAGCCACCACACCCGACTAATTCTTTGATTTATTGTAGAGACGATAATTTATTGTAGAGATGAGGTCTTACCAAGTTGCCAAGGCTGGTCTTGAACCACTGGGCTCAGACAACCCTCTCACCTCTGCCTCCCAAAATACTGGGATTACAGGTGTGAGCCACTGTGCCTGGTGATTAATTGAATTCTTTTTTTGTTTTTTGTTTTTGAGTTGGAGTCTCACTCTGTCACTTAGGCTTGGAGTGCAGTGGCATGCTCACTGCCTCCTCAGCATTGACCTGCTGGGCTCAGACGATCCTTCCGCCTCGGCCTTCCAAGTAGCTGGAACTGCAGGCACTTGCTACCACACCTGGCTAATTTTTTTATTTATTGTAGAGATGAGCTCTTGACAGATTGCCCATGCTGTTCTTGAACCCGTGGGCTTGGGCAGTCCTCTCATCTCAGCCTCCCAAAGTGCTGGGAATTGAATTCTTTTTTTTTTTTTTTGAGTTGCATTCTCACTCTTGTTGCCCAGGCTGGAGTGCAGTGGCATGCTCACGGCCACCGCAGCCTCGACCTGCTGGGCTTAGGCAATTCTTCCACTTCAGCCTTCCAAGTAGCTGGAACTATAGATGGGAATTGAATTCTTAATCTCTCCATTGCAGCCTGTGAAAAGTGTTGTTAAAAACATGTAGTATAATTTTACTTTGAGCTGAGTAAGGCGCTTAAATTCAAGCTAGGCCAGCCGTGTTCAAACAAGCACCTCTCTGCCTAGGTACTGGATTATAGTGAAGAAAGGTGAGCATTGTGTTTCTCTGTGGTTTACATTTAGGATGTGGATCTGGACCGCCAGTCTTTAAGCAGCATAGACAAAAATGCCTCCGAGAGAGGCCAGAGCCAGCTCTCTAACCCAACAGACGACAGCTGGAAGGGTAGACCATATGCAAGTAAGGCCACTTTTTTATTATTTTAAATAAGTAAAATGTTGACGTAATTCTGATACTCAGAAGGCACAAAAGGATAAACATGATAAACCTTCTCCTACCCCTGTACCTCAGTCTGTCAGGTCCCTTCCCTGTGGCATCCAATGTCACCTATATTTTTCCAGAGTCATTTTATCCATATGCAAGGAAATACAAAGGCATTTACATACATACATACAGATAGTACATGTTAACTTTCCTTTTTATGCAAAATTATGAAATACTATGCATTATTCTTTTTTCACATAATACATCTTAGAGATCATTCAGAATCAGTATATAAGGAGCTTTCACATTCTTTTATACTGTAGTATATATAATACTATTGTCTGTTATCCCAGTATGTAGATGTACTTTTATTTGCTTAATTGGGTTCCTACTAATAGACATTTATATTATTTCTAATCATACTGTTAGGAAGAAAACTGCACTGAATAACTTGATACATAAGTCATTTGTGAGTTTATGTAATAAATTCCTAGAAAGACAGTTGTGAGGTCAGTGCATAAGTGCATTTGCCATTTTGGCAGATATTTCTAGATTGCTGTCTATTAAGGTTATGCCTGTTTACATGATCTTTGGGAACACCTAGATGAAACTTGGTAACCTTAGAGTAATTTTAATTTGTAAGTTTCTAATTGTGAGTGAAATTGAGCAGGTTTTCATGTGTTGAAGGACTGTTTCTATTTTCTTTTCTGTGAACTCTTCTCTGTTCATAATCTTTGCTCATTTCGCATTGATTGTTTCTCCTTTCCTTATTGAAAGAGCTCCTTATATACTGGAAATCCCTTTTCTGGATATAAACTTCAAATTGCTTTTGCCCAGTTTGTCTCTTTTGTCATTTGTGGTGTGTTTCACTGTCTAATTTTTTAATAGTAGGTTTTAATCATTGTAATGTGCCAGGCACTGTACTGTGTGTTTCGTGTAAGTGATTTCATTTCATCCTTATACTAGCCTTTGAAGAGGTACTGTTTTTACATTTGAAGGAACTGGGGCTTAAGCAGATGACGTGACTTGCCAGCTTGTAATAGTGTTGAGATTCAGATTCACTTTTGACAGCCTGGGGAATAGAACTTATAAACAGTTATACTGGCCCTTTGAACAGTCTGTGCCCCATTGTGTGCCTTACAGCAGTGCAGTGCCTTCCTGTCCTCAGTACACCCGACTGTAGATGTTAATACCAAAGTTAACTTTTGCAGCAGCGCATTAGACAAAAGCAGTATGTGGTCACCATTTTCTTTAGAAGAAATGAAAATCATCCCTCTTGAAATCAATTAAAGAGGCACCATGTTGGAACTGATGTGCTGACCCTCAGTAACTGCTGCAACCAGTTCCTCTCTAGGGTCCTGTGATAGGATGTTCTCTTCTCTTTCATCAGCTCCAAATAGCGTGTGTGGAGGCCAAGTATACATCTTTCTTTCTTGTTTTTTTTTTTTTTTTGAGTTGGAGTATCACTCTGTCACCCAGACTGGAGTGCAGTGGCCACTCCCAGCCACCGCAGCCTCGCCTGCTGGGCTCCGGCGATCCTTCCACATCAGCCTTCCAAGTAGCTGGAACTACAGGTGCGCACTACCATGCCTGGCTAATTTTTTGATTTATTGTAGAGCTGAGGTCTCGCCAAGTTGCCCGGGTGGGTCTCGAACCCGCGGGCTCAGGCAATCCACTCACCTCAGCCTCCCAAGGCGTGGGATTACAGGCTGAGCCACCGAACCCAACTACATCTTTCTTTCCACAGAACTACTCGCAGTGCAGTGAGCAGTGCCTGGGACTTGTCCCCTCCACTCCCTCCAGGAAACCGTACCTGCTTTTCCCAGTCTCCCAGCTCAGCCTCCCCCTGGACATAAGCCCAGACAGGCAGAGTTTTTGCACAATTAATATCGTTTCTCTTCTTTCTTTTTATTTGTAGTTCACAGTGCTTTAAGTGAATTGGCATAAGTTGAATGTACATGTGCTGCAATTTCACTGTATTTTTTAAAAATTTAAACATTCTTTATGAGAATTGTTATATGTATATAAAATCTCACAACCATTTTCAGAAACTTGAACTTGTTTCTGTCAGTAAAATCTTTATTGCTTTCAACATTCTGATTCTCTAACTGTATGTTGAGGACAGACTCTCTACTTTTGCTATTGTCAAATCAATCAACACTTACGAAGTGTTTGACAAGGGCCACCCTTGAGCCCCCAGAGATTAAAAACACAAAGATGGTAAAGTCAGTCAGTAGACAGAACCCACACTGCTAGTTTGAACAGGGAAAATTCAATATAAAGAATTGTTGGCTGGACTCGGTGGCTCAGCCTGTAATTCCAGCACTTTGGGAGGCCAAGACAAGTGAATTGCCTGAGCCCGCGGATTCGAGACCAACCTGGGCAACTTGGTGAGACCTCGTCTCTACAATAAATGAATGAATAAATAAATAAGTTGGACTTGGTAGCGCACACCTGTAGTTCCAGCTACTTGGAAGGCTAAGGTGGAAGGATCGCAGGAGCCCAGCAGGTCATTGCTGGGGTGGCCATGAACATTCCACTGCACTCCAGCCTGGGCGACGGAGTGAGACTCCAACTCCAAAAAAAATAGAATTGTTAACTAGTCCAAGGTTGCTAACCACTCTTAAGAGATCTAAAAGTAGGAAATGGGGCTGGGTACAGTTGCTCACGCCTGTAATCCCAGCACTTTGAGAAGCTAGGGTGGGTGTTTGAGACTAGCCTGGGCAGCATAGTGAGATACCATCTCTCTTTTTTTTTTTTTTTTCTTTTTGAGTTGGAGTCTCACTCGGTCGCCCAGACTGGAGTGCAGTGGCCGCTCCCGGCCACCACAGCCTCGCCTGCTGGGCTCCGGTGATCCTTCCACCTCAGCCTTCCGAGTAGCCGGAATTACAGGCATACACTACCACGCCCGGCTGATTTTTAATTTATTTATTTATTATAGAGATGGGGTCTCGCTGCCCAGGCGGGTCTCGAACTCGCGGGCTCAGGCAATCCACTCACCTCAGCCTCCCAAATGCACGGGATTACAGGCTGAGCCACTGAGCCCGGCTTATTATTTTTTTTAATTAGAGTCTCACTCTGTCATCCAGGCTGGATTGCTGTGGCACACTCATGACCACCCCAGCATCAACCTGCTGGGCTCTGGCGATCCTTCCGCCTCAGCCTTCCAAGTAGCCAAAACTATAGGAGCATGCTACCATGCCTGGCTAATTTTTGATTTATTGTAGAGACAAGGTCTCGCCAAGTTGCCTAGGCTGGTCTCGAACCCATGGGCTCAGACAATCCACTCCCCTCGGCCTCCCAAAGTGCTGGGATTACAGGCTGAGCCACCGAGCCCAGCCTATTCTTTTTTAATTGAAAAAAAATAAGTAGAAAATTCAGAAAGCAGCTACTACCTTTAAGATACCCAGAAGGTTATCCAGAAACAACGAACTTTGAAGAAGCACTCTTACGTCCATTCAGAACAGGTTCTGGCCTCCAAGAGGCTGGGTATTGCAGGAACCCAAAGCCATCTGTTGTTGGAGCACAGGCCAGAGCTGGCCTGTAGGAATGGCCCATCAGGTGGCAGAAAAGCTTGCTGGCAGACACAGAAACTGCATAGTTGATTATCTTACCTTCTTTAGGTCTTCACTGAAACATCCCATTTTCACAGAGACTATTCCCAACCAGCTTATTTAAATTGGAATCTCCAGTTACTTCCTATCTTTCTCTCCATCTTACATCATCATCATGTGACGTGCTGTATCTTGTGCTTAAATATTTTACTTATTGTCTGTCAACTCATGGGAGCAGGGTGTTTTCTGCCCAGTTTATTCGTTGCTGTGCCACAGTGTCGAGTCGTGACTGGCATGCAGTGGGAGCTCAGTGAGTATTTACTCAGTATTGGCAGAATCATTATTAGGGTTTGTCTTTATCATCTAATACAGATCAGAAACTGTTTGCCAGCCTCCTCATAAAGTGTGTGGTCCAGCTGGAATTGATACAGACCATTGACAACATTGTGTTCTACCCTGCGACGAGCAAAAAGGAAGATGCAGAGCACATGGTTGCTGCCCAGGTAAGAACAGCAGGATTAGAAGAGTACCCTTGTCCTCAGGGAGGCTGCTCCAATGCAATGGTGCGATGGAGCTGGCTTGGACTGGCTCCAGCCCTTTCCAGTGCTGGTCTCTTCACAGCCCTGAATTCAGTGATGCATATGGTAGCTTGAAATTGGCTTCGGTGGGAGTTTTTTACATCACAGAAATTGGCAAGCAGGAAGAATCAGAGCCAGAGCTGTATTTGTTTTATGGTGAGTGGGTTCACCATCATACCACTGCTCAAAAGTATTATTTATCACAGGGACTGTTCCCCATAACTGGTATATATATACCCATAAATAACTGAAAGGGAAAATGTATATATAGAGATGCCAGTGTTTTCTTCAGAAATTTCACCTTTGGGTTTTGTATATGCAAGGGAGTTTTGAAAATATAGAGAATTGAGGGTCCGGAAGTTGGACGGTAATCCTATGCCACGGGCTCAAACTCCAGCACTTCAGACAATACCAGTTGTGCAAACATCACTGTCTAATTCGAGAATGTTCTTATCAGTGCAGTCATTCCCCGTTTTCCCGCCTTTCAGGCTCTGGCAGCCTCTATCCACCTTATGTCTCTATGGACCTACCTATTCTGACATTTCATATAAATGGAATCATACAACATGTGAACGTTTGTGTCTGGCTTCTTTCAGTTAGCCTAGTGTTTTCCAGGTTTATCCTCACTGTAGTGTGTATCACTTCATTCTTTTTGGATATGGCTGAAACATTCTACTGTTTGGATTTGCCACATTTTGTTTATCTATCCATCGGTTGATGGACATTTGGGTGATTTCTACTGTCTGGCTATTATGAATAATACTGCTATGAACATTTGTGTGAGCATATGTCTCTTGGTTATATACCTAGTAGTGGAATTGCTGGGTGATAGAGTAACTCTAGGTTTACCTTTTTGAAAAACAACCCAACTGTTTTTCAGGTGACTGAACCATTTTTCATCCCCACCAACAATGTACGAAAAATCTACATCCTCACAATAGTAGTGTTGCCCTATTTATTTATTTACTTGTTTATTTATTTATTTATTATTGAGTTGATGTTTTATTCTGTCGCACAGGCTGGAGTGCAGTCGCATACTCACAGCCACCGCAGCCTCAGGTAATCCTTCTGCCTCAGCCTCTCAAGTAGCTGAGACTACAAAAACTTAGGTGGGCATGGTGGCACATGGCTGTACTTCATGGAAGGCTGAAGTGGAAGGATTGCCTGAGCCCAGCAGGTCGAGTGCCACTGTACTCCAACCTAGGTGACAGAGTGAGACTCCAGCTCAAAAAAAAAAAAAAAAAAAGGTTTTTTGTTGATGAAGTCCAAGTTACCCAGCTTTCTTTAGTCGCTTGTGTCTTTGGTGTCCAGTTTAAGAAAGCATTGCCTGATTTAAGATTCCCAAGATTTAGGGCTGTGCTAAAAGAGTTTTATAATTTGGGGTTGGGTGTGGTGGCTCATGCTTATAATCCCAGCATTTTGGGAGACTGATGCAGGATGATCATCACTTGCGGCCAGGAGTTTGAGACCAACGTGGGCAACATAGAAAGACCTTGTCTCTAAAAATTAAAAAAGAGAATTTTATAATTTGGTCATTTACATTTAGGTCTTTGATCCATTTTTTAGTTCACTTTTTTTTTTTTTTTTCCTGATGACCTTCTGCAACTCTTCAGGCTAGGGTTCTTATCTCGTGTCCAGGAGGAATGAGGGACATGGATGGCCAGAAAGTGAGAAAGCAGGATTTATTGAGAGGACAGAAAAGCTCCCACAGCAGGAGAGGACCCAAAGGGGTTGCCCAGTTCACTCTTTTTTTTGAGTCGGAGACTCACTCTGTCTTCCAGACTGGAGGGCAGTGGCATGCTCACACCCATCGCAGCCTTGACCTGCTGGGCTTAGGCAATCCTCCAGCCTCAGCCTTCCGAGTATCTGGAACTACAAGCACATGCCACAATGCCTGGCTAATTTTTTGATTTATTGTAGGGATGACGTCTCACCAAGTTACCTAAGCTGGTCTCGAACCTGTGGGCTCAGGCAGTCCTCTCACCTCGGCCTCCTAAAGTGCTGGGATTATAGGCGTGAGCCACTGCGCCCGGCCCAGTTCACTTTTTTATAAAATAGGAGATAGGGGTTCAGCTTCTTTCTTGTCCCAGCATCATTGGTTGGAAAGTCTATTCACTCCCCAGTGGATGTTTCTAGCACCTGTGTTGGAAATCACATGACCGTAAACGAAAGGGCTTCTGTCAGATAAGTTTAATGTTTAGTTTCAGGCATGAAGAAGAAAAGGGTTTCCATTCTTCAGCAGTGAGCTTTGGTGTCAGGCTTTAGTTTAAGAAAAATGAAATGAAGGAAACTTTGTGCAATGTTGTTTTGTTTTTGTGAGCATGTCAGCGCTTTCCCTTTAGTTGCAGCTGTGACCGTCTTGCCATTGCAGACTTGGTAGACTTGGTGGCTCTTGTCATTGATGATCCTGTGAGAATGTGAAACTGGATAATATATGAAATGCAGAATAAAACAAAGGGAAAAAAATGAAAGGGCTTATTTCTGGACTATCCATTCTGTTCACTGATATGTGTCTGTCCTTAGGCTGGTATTATTACACTGTTGGGCTCTCTGTGCATGACCGCAGCTCACCAAAGCCTCAAACCCCCAGCCTCAAACACTCCTTCCACCTTAGCCTCCCAAGTAGCTGGGACTACAGGTCTCAAACTCCTGAGCCCAAGCACTCCTACTGCCTCAGCCTCCCAAAGTGATGGGATTGCAGGCTTGAGCCACCGAGCCCAGCCTGTTCTAACTGTTTAGTAAGTTTTGAAGTTGGGAATTGTGAGTCCTCCAACTTTGTGCCTCTTTTTCAAGTTTTTTTTTTTTTTTTTTGCTATTCAGTGTCACCTGCATTTCCATATGAATTTTAGGATCAGCTTGTTGGTTTCTGCAAGAACTCAGCTGGGTTTTTTGTAAGGACTGTGTTGACTTTATAGCTCAATTTGGGATGCATTGTACATTCTTCTCTTTTGTAACTTCTGTCTTATAAGGAGAATGGGTATAATCATAGAGGTCTCAAGAAATGTAAAATTCTTAATTATGTCTCAGAGTTTAGATAGCATGTGCCATAAAATTTTCTAGCATTTCATATAATTTTTTGTTTTGTTTTTTGTCTATCTTAGAGTCATGGGGTACGTGTGAGGATTTGCTACATAAGTATATTGTATGAAGGCAAGGTTTGGGCTTCTCGTGAGCCTTCTTCCCCCCAATAGTGGACATGGCACCCAATGAGTGGTTGTGCCCTTTATTCCCCTCCTCTTCCTCTCTCCTTTAGCAGTGCCCAGCATCTGTTGTTACTGCCCTTGTGCCCATGTGCTCACTGTTTAGTGGTTATGAATGAGAACATGCGATAATCATTTTTTTGTTTCTGTGCTAGTTCACTTAGAATGATGGTCTCCAGCTGCACCAATGTTTCTCCAAAGGACATGATTTTGTTCTTCTTTATGACTGCATAATATTCCATCGTGTATATATACTACATTTTCTTTATCCAGTCCCTTTCAATGCGCATCTGGGTTGGTTCCACGTAAAGCTCTTGTGAATAGTGCTGTAATAAACATGCATGTACAGATGTCTTTTTGGTAGAGCAATTTATGTTCCCCTGAGCATATTCCCAGGAGGGGGATTGCTGGATCATATGAAAGCTCAGTTTTTAGTTTTTTGAGCAACTGCCACACTGCTTTCCATAGAGGTTGAACTAGCTCGCATTCCCACCAACAGTATAGAAGCATTCCCTTTTCTCTGCAGCTGCACCAACACCTGATGTTTTTTGACTTTTTGATGACAGCTATCCTGACCAGTCATAATGTTGGAAAGGTTTTTTTTTTCCTTTGCTGGAATGGTGTGCCTATAAAAAAAAAAAAAGAAAAGAAAAAAGAATAAATAAATACATACATACATTTTTTTCTTCACATATGTAAACAGAGTTGTAGATTTTTTTTTTTTAGTTGGAATCTCATTCTGTTGCCCAGGCTGGAGTGCAGTGGCACACTCACAGCCACCGCAGCCTCAGTCTGCTGGGCTCCGGCAATCCTTCCGCCTCAGCCTTCCAAGTAGCTAGAACTACAGGCATGTACCACACCTGACTAATTTTTTGATTTATTGTAGAGATGAGATCTCATCAAGTTGCCCAGGCTGGTCTTGAACTTGTGGGCTCAGGCAGTCCTCTCACCTTGGCCTCCCAAAGTGCTGGGATTATAGGCATGAGCCACCACACTCAGCCCCACAGTTGTTGATTTTATTAAGTTCAGTAATCACCTTATTAAGACTAAAGATTCTACTTGGGCTTTTCTTACCAGCTTCTGTTTTTCAGTTAGTGTTTTTGAGACTCTTGCCTTTTATCACACATGTTGCATTTTTACTTTCTCTTTTTTAAATTTCATTATAAAATAAAAAGGGAAGAATGTGTGGCTGAGTATGATGGCTCACTCCTGTAATCCTGCCACTTTGGGAGGTCACGGCAGGAGGATCATTTAAGCTCAGGAGTTCAAGACTAGCCTGGGCAACATAGTGAAATCTCATCTCTACCAAAATCATAAAAAAAGAAAATTAGCTGGGCATGGTGGTGAGACTGAGGCCAGAGAATCACTTGGGCCTAGGAGTTCAAGGCTCAGTGAGCTGTGATCATGCAACAGAGTAAGACACCGATTCAAAAAAAAATAAAGAAGAATGCAATCCTGTAGTGACATAGTTGAAGACACACAAACTCCTGGAACTTTGGCCAGCCAGGCCTGCTGTTACAGTGCTGCTCACTAGCCCATGAGTCTAAACGGAAGTAGTACAGTGTTGAGGAACGAAGTGTGTCTTATAGAGAAGATGGCTTTTGGAGAGTTAGGACTGCCATTGTCTGCAATCACAGTTCCCCAGAGCACTCCATCATCTTCACTTCGCTCTCCTACCCTCTGTCCTCTAGCAAGACACACTGGATGCAGATATCCACATAGAGACGGAGGATCAGGGCATGTATAAGTTCATGTCTTCCCAGCACCTTTTCAAGCTGCTGGACTGCCTGCAAGAGTCCCACTCATTCTCAAAGGCCTTCAACTCCAATTACGAGCAGCGGACTGTCCTTTGGCGAGCAGGTAAGACCACACAGCAGATAGGATCAGTGGCTATACTGGTCACCATGCTAAAACATTAGAATTTTTGGGAAATCCCTGAAATTTTAAACGTAGCTCGGATAATTTACCAGATACCTACATGTTTGAGGGAATAAAAGGGAAATGCTGGCTAGAAGTCATCCCAGTACCAAGAACACAGGTACGTGGTAGATTCTTAGAAAGTATTTGATGGGCCAGGCTCGATGGCTCAGCCTGTAATCCCATGCCTTGGGAGACTGAGGTGAGTGGATTGCCTGAGCCTGCGGGTTCGAGACCTGCCTGGGCAACTTGGCGAGACCTCATCTCTACAAAAAATCAAA
This sequence comes from Cephalopachus bancanus, assembly GCA_027257055.1. Classification (NCBI taxonomy): domain Eukaryota; kingdom Metazoa; phylum Chordata; class Mammalia; order Primates; family Tarsiidae; genus Cephalopachus; species Cephalopachus bancanus. The sequence goes on along the minus strand of JAPVLO010000732.1, from coordinate 698,868 downwards.
AATTAGCCAGGCTTGGTAGCGCACGCCTGTAGTTCCAGCTACTTGGAAGGCTGAGGCGGAAGGATCGCTGGAGTCCAGCAGGTTGAGGCTGCAGTGACCAGGAGCGGCCATTGCATTCCAGTCTGGGTGATAGAGTGAGATTCCAACTCAAAAAAAAAAAATTAGACCGGGTGCAGTGGCTCACGCCTATAATCCCAGCACTTTGGGAGACTGAGATGAGAGGACTGCGTGAGCCCATGGGTTCAAGACCAGCCTGGACAACTTGGCGAGACCTCATTTCTATAGTAAATAAAAAAGTTAGCCAGGTGTGGTAGCACACACCTGTAGTTCCAGCTACTTGGAAGCCTGAGGGAAAGGATCACCTAAGCCCAGCGGGTTGAGGCTGGGGTGGCTGTGAGCGTGCCACTGCACTCCAGTCTGGGTGACAGAGTGAGACTCCAACTCAAAAAAAAAAATTAGCCAGAATCGCCTGAGCCCAGCAGGTTGAGGCTGGGTGGCCGTGAGTGTGCCACTGCACTCCAGCCTGGGTGACAGGGTGAGACTCCAACTCAAAAAAAAAAAAATTAGCCAAATGTGGTAGCGCACACCTATAGTTCCAGCTACTTGGAAGAGGGCTGCGGTGGAAGGATCGTAGGAGCCCAGCAGGTCAACACTGGAGTGACCGTGAGTGTGCCACTGCTCTCCAACCTGAGCAACAGAGACTCCAACTCAAAAAAAAAAAGCAATTGATGAAAAGACAAATTTGGCCAGGCTCAGTGGCTCAGCCTGTAATCCCAGCACTTTGGGAGGCTGAGGCAAGTGGATTGCCTGAGCCCATGGGTTCGAGACCACCTGGTGCAACTTGGTGAGACCTCGTCTCTACAATAAACAAAATATTAGCGGGGCATGGTAGCGTGGACCTGTAGTTCCAGCTACTTGGAAGACTGAGGCAGAAGGATCACCTGAGCCCAGCAGGTTGAGGCTGCGGTGGCCATGAGCATGCCACTGCACTTCAACCTGGGCAATGGAGTGAGACAACTCAAAAAAAAAAGACAAATTTAAGGCTGAATGCAGTGACTCAAGCCTGTAATCCCAGCACTTTAGGACGCCGAGGCAAGAGGATTGCCTGAGCTCAAGGGTTCGAGACTAACCTAGGCAACTTGATCAGACCTCGTCTCTACAATAAATCAAAAAATTAGCTGGGCATGGTGGTGTGCACCCGTAATTCCAGCTACTTGAAAGGCTGAGGCAGAAGAATCTCCTGAGCCCAGCAGGTCAAGGCTGTGGTGGCCGTGAGCAGTATGCCACTGCACTCCAGCCTGGGTGACAGAGTGAGACTCTGGCTGAAAAAAAAACATAAGAAAAGACAAATTGATAGAGAGTTGAGTTGATCTAACAAGCTAAGAAACGTTACACTACATTAAAAGTTAAATATGATACAATAAAAAGTGTGGTAGTCTAGGAGAGACAGCAAGCATTCATACATTTTTGAGGCTCTAGAGGTTCCAAAAATAAATATACAAGTCCTGAAGGTAAATATGTATATATTGCTGGGTGTGGTGGCTCACACTTATAATCTCAGCAATTTGGGAGGCTGAGGTGAGAGAATTGTCTGAGCCCACGGGTTCGAGACCAACCTGGGCATCTTGGTGACACCTCATCTGTACAATAAGTCAAAAAATTAGCTGGGTGTGGTGGCACCTGCCTGTAGTTCCAGCTACTTGGAAGGCTGAGACAGAAGGATTGCCTGAGCCCAGTAGATCGAGGCTGTGGTGACCATGAGTGTGCCACTGCACTCCGGCCTGGGCAACAAAATGAGACTCTCACTCAGAAAAAAAAATGTATTTTTTTTTAGGGGTTGTGGTAGGATTCTTATTATTTTGAACTTTGTACAAAAGTGGCACTTCACATTATTTTTTAATTTTTACCATTACTTTAATTTTGTCCCCAAATACCTTTTTTTTTTTTTGAATTGGAGTCTCACTCTGTCATCCAAGCTGGAGTGCAGTGGCATGCTCATGGCCACCACAGCCTTGACCGACTGGGCTTAGCCGATCCTTCCACCTCAACCTTTCAAGTAGCTGGAATTATAGATGCACACTACCATGCCCACTAGTTTTTGTAATTTATTGTAGAAATGAGGTCTCACCAAGTTGCCCAGGCTGGTCTCGAACCCCTGGGTTCAGGCAGTCCTCTTGTTTCAGCCTCCCAAAGTGCTGGGATTACAGGCTGAGCCACCATACCCGGCCCCCAAATACCTATTTTAACCCACAGTGAAAGAATGTCATTTTCTCAGTGGCTTTAGAACTTTAAAGTGTTTTATGTCTTTGCTTATAATAAGGTTTTACTTGTAAGAGTAGTTTGCACATCTCTTTAACTTATTGGTATTGCTTTTCCTTGTTTTCTGTTTTGTTTTGTTTTTTGAGTTGGAGTATCACTCCATCACCCAGGCTGGAGTGCAGTGGCATGCTTATGGCCACCTCAGGCTTCACCTGCTGGACTCAGATGATACTTCCGCCTCAACCTTTCAAGTAGCTGGAACTATAGGCACGTGCCACCACACCCAGCTAATTTTTTTTTATTGTCATTGTAGAAGTGAGGTCTCACCAAGATGTGTAGGTTGATCTCAAACTCCTGGACTCAGGCAGTCCTCTCACCTCGGTAAGCCTCTTACCTCAGCCTCCCAAAGTGCTAGGATTATAGGTGTGAGCCACCTTGCCTGGCCTAAGAACACATTTTTAAAAAACAAAGCAGCCAGGTGCAGTGGCTCATGCCTATGATGCCAGCACTTTGGGAGGCTGAGGTGAGAGGATGCCTGAGCCCATGGGTTTGAGACCAGCCTGGGCAACTTGGCAAGACCTCACCTCTATAATAAGTCAAAAAATTAACCAGGTGTGTCGGCGCATCTGTAGTTCCAGCTACTTGGAAGGCTGAGTTGGAAGGCTCGCCTAAGCCTAGTATGTCAAAGCTGTGGTGGCTATGAGCATGCCATTGTCCTTCAGCCTGGGTGACGGAGTGAGACTCCGAATTAAAAAAAAAAAAAAAAAAAAGAATGTGTTCTTATATGTGCTTTGTGGAGGAAAAAAAAAATCTTGCAACTTAGAAAAATGCTAGACCTATAACATTTGAGAAGAAACTAATGACTTCACTAGCCACTGAGCCAAGTCAGGCCATTGAGGAATTAAATGTGTCCTATGCAGAAGATGATTTGTAGAGAGTCATGACTGCCTTCTTCTGATATCAGGATTGAACTGTATTAGCTAGGCACGGTATCTCATGCATGTAATCCCAGCACTTTGGGAGGCAGAGGTGAATGAATTGCCTGAGCCCAAGGGTTCAAGACCAGCCCGGGCAACTTGAGGAGACCTTGTCTCCACAATAAGTCAAAAAATTAGCCAGGGTTGGTGGCGTGCACCTGTAGTTCCAGATACTTGGGAGGCTGAGGCAGAAGGATCACCTGAATCCAGCAGGTCGAAGCTTCAGTGGCCATAAGCATGCCACTGCACTCCAGCCTGAATGATAGAGTGAGAGTCCAACTCAAAAAAATAAAAGATGAGATTTTCAGTATTTCCTAAAGTAACTGGATTACTAGTTCCCTCAGGATTTCTCAGCATTATCTTAGAATGGTGCACTATTTAATAACTCTCTGATCTCTAGGTTTTAAGGGCAAGTCTAAACCCAACCTTCTAAAACAAGAAACCAGCAGCCTAGCCTGTTGTTTGAGGATCCTGTTTCGAATGTATGTTGATGAGAACCGCAGGGATTCCTGGGAAGAAATACAGCAGCGACTTTTAACGTAAGAAGTTTGACTTCTGATTAAATTACTGTCATCTGCAAAGTGCATCCCAACAATATTGGGTATTGAAAAAAATAGGGCTGGGTGCGGTGGCCCAAGCCTGTAATCCCAGCACTTTGAGAGGCGGAGGTGAGAGGATTGCCTGAGTCCAGGGGTTCGAGACCTGCCTGGGCAACTTGGTGAGACCTCGTCTCTACAGTAAATCCAAAAATTAGCCAGGCATGGTGGTGCACTTATAGTTCTGCTACTTGGAAGGGCTGAGGCAAAAGGAGTGCCTGAACCCATCAGGTTGAGGCTGTGGTGGCCGTGAGTGTGCCACTGCGCTCCAGCCTGGGTGATGGAGTGAGACTCCAACTCAAGAAAAAAATGGGAGAGAAGTACCCACATACTGACATCCTGGCAAACTATTTTTCTTTTTCTTTTTTCCTTCTTTATGATGACTCTTCCATTTTACTTTTTTTAATTCCCTGAAGAGGGCAAGGCCTCATCTGTTTCACTCATAAGTCCTCCTCAAGGCACAGAACACGGGCAGCCCTGGCCCTGGCTGGAGCCCTGTGGCCTTGGGCAGGTCACTGTCCCTCTTAGACCTGTGTTGTCTTCAGAGTTGCTGTCAGCTCTAACTTCCCATTTTTTCTTTCTAAGAGGAATGTGCTAGAATCATACAGATACCAGGATGTACCTACATCAGTTATGCAGTAACACATAGGAGGGAGATAGTGGTTCACCAGTGAGAAAGCCCCGGCCAGAAAAGTAGGTCTTGGCCACCCAGCTTCCTGGGTATAGCAAGATGCCGATGTCTGAGGCTCCTTTTGCTCTTTGAGAGTTAAAAACAGTAACACACAGTGACAGCAACTGTGTGATGAGACATACACTCTCCTGTATAGCTGGCTGGTGAATACAGTGACAGGATCTTTCTGGAAAGCAGGCAGGGTTATATTCATTATCTTGGACACAGTAATTCCACTGTTGTGGAATCTACTTCAGAAAATATTTCAGAAACAGGAGCCAGGTTTCCTACACAGAATATTCATTATAAACTTGTAAGGAGAAAAAATTTAAAGCAGTTAAATTCACTGTGCATGGTGGCTCTTGCCTGTAATGCCAGCACTTTGGGAGGCCAAGGCAGGAGGATTGCTTAACCTCAGAGTTTGAGACAAACCTGGACAATATTGCATGACCCTGTCTCTACAAAAAAACCAAAAATTTAGTTGGGTGTGTGACTATAGTCCCAGCTGCGAGAGGCTAAGGTGTAATGATCGCCTGAGCCCAGAAAATTGAGGCTACAGTGAGCCATAATGGTGCTACTGCATTCCAGCCTGGACCATACAGTGAGACCTCGACTCCAAAAATAAAACAGTTCAATTGTGGAATGGATAACTAAATTATGATATATATAATGGAATATTTACAGCCATTAAAAATAAAGTTTTTAAAAAATAATTTTCCTTCATGTAGGAACTTGCCCTAATACAAGAGACTTTACCAAAAAAAAGAAAGAGGCAAATGCAAAACTGTGTTTGTTTGTTATTTTCAGCAACGTGGGTTTTTTTGGTTTGTTTTTCAGAGACAGGGTCTCACAATGTCTCAAACTCCTGAGCTCAAGCAGTCCTCCCACCTCAGCCTCCTGAGTAGCTAGGGAAAAAATCTAGGGAAAAAATCTGGAAGGAAATATGCTGAACTATTGTCATGTGTCCATTAGAATTATGTATTTTCATCTTATGATTTTTTTCTCCTTTATAATTTTATATGCTTACTAGTTGTCTTACAATAGGAATATATAACAAGTCATAAACTTTAAACATAATTAGTTAATTAAAAGAACACCAGTAGGCCGGGCACAGTGGCTCACGCCTATAATCCCAGCAATTTGGGAGGCCGAGGTGGGAGAATTGCCGGAGCCCACAGGTTTGAGACCAGACTGGGCAACTTGGTGAGACCTCATCCCTACAATAAATCAAAAAATTAGCTGGGCGTGGTGGCGCACACCTGTAGTTCTAGCCACTTGGAAGGCTGAGGCAGAAGGATCACCGGGGCCCTGCAGGTCAAGGCTGTGGTAGCTATGAACATGGCACTACACTCCAGCCTGGGTGACAGTGAGACTCCAACTCAAAAAAAAAGGGACACCAGTGACTCATTTCAACTTAAATCTTAAATCGAAGAGAATTACTTACCTAGTCTCAAAAAGTTTCTCTAAGCCAGGTGCAATGGCTCCCACCTGTAATCCCAGCACTTTGGGAGGTGGAGGTGAGAGGATTGCCTGAGCCCAGAGGTTCAAGACCAGCCTGGGCAACTTGGTGAGACCTTGTCTCTACAATAAATTAAAAAATGAACCGGGTGTGGTGGTGCACCTCTGTAGCTCCAGCTACTTTGAAGGCTGAGGCAGAAGGATTGCCTGAGTTCAGCAGGTTAGGGCTGTAGTGGCCGTGAGCGTGTCACTGCACTCCAGCCGGGATGACAGCGAGACTCCGACTCAACAAAAATAAAAATAAAAATAAAATTTCTCTAAAGGAAATACATAAATGTCAAGTTTTTAAGCATAACATGTTTTTTTAAAAAAGGAATTATGTGATTGTGAGGCAAGAAAGACAGTTACATAATTAATATAAGGTTTTTTGTGGGCTTATTATGCTGCAGACATTGATTCAACCCAACCTTAGCCACATGCCAGGTCTGAGCTAAGTTATCATTTAACATACCTATCTCATGTAATTCTCACAACAACCTCTGAATTTGGACAATTACTTCTCTCCATTTTACAGCTAAAGAACCTGAGGCTCAGTAATTTTTCCAAGTTAGCACAGAGTGGATGGTCACTAACTACTCATTGCAGGAATAAGTAGTTCTCCCCCAAATGTGAGATGTTAATCAGTTATTTAATCTGCCTCCTCCCTCTCTAATTCTAGTGTGTGCAGTGAAGCTCTTGCCTATTTCATCACGGTGAATTCGGAAAGCCATCGAGAGGCCTGGACAAGTCTCTTGTTGTTACTTCTAACTAAAACCCTCAAAATAAACGACGAAAAGGTATAAACAAGTAAACTTGGTTGTCTCCTCTAGGACATAGGTTTGGGTTGACTTCTCGCTCAGAGTTGGAAGTGGCTCTTTTCTCAGTTCTCCCAAAGATGGTTTCATGACTAGCAGCAGTCTAGATGCGTTGAAGAGAAGCTAATTCATTACAGACAATGGATGCCTTAGGATATTAGGGCTTTTTCTTTATCAGTTGAGACACGCTGAAGTTAAAATCACACATGTGCTGTTAGAAACATACGGTGATTTTCAATGTGGGAAGAGAGTGTTAAGATTGTGAAGCAGGCTAGGCGCAGTGGCTCAAGCCTGTAATCCCTGCACTTTGGGAGACCGAGGTGTGGGGATTGCCTGAGCCACAGGTTTGAGAACAGCCTGGGCAACATGGCGAGACCTCATCTCTACACTAAATTAAAAAATTAGCCGGGCACAGTAGCACACGCCTATAGTTCCAGCTACTTGGAAGGCTGAGGCAGAAGGATCGCTGGAGCCCAGCAGGTCGACACTCGGGTGGCTGTGTGCACCACTGCACTCCAGCCTGGGTGATGGAGTGAGACTCCAACTCAAAAAAAAAAAAAAACATTTTGGCTGGGCTCAGTGGCTTAGCCTGTAATCCCAACACTTTGGGAGGCTGAGGTGAGTGGATTGCTTGAGCCCGCGGGTTCAAGATCAGCTCGGGCAACTTGGTGAGAACGCATCTCTACAATTTAAAAAAAAAAAGTTTAGCTAGACGTGGTAGCATGCACCTGTAGTTCCAGCTACTTGGAAGACTGAGGTGGAAGAATCACCAGAACCCAGCAGGTCAACGTTGGGGTGGTGGTGAGCATGCCATGGCACTCCAGCCTGAGCAACGCAGTGAGACTCCAAATCAAAAAGAAAAAAGATTATGAAGCACTGGTTTAGAAGTAGGAAATTGCTTTATAAAATTAAAGAGCTGGTCGGGCACGCCTATGATCCGAACACTTTGGGAGACTGAGGCAAGAGGATTGCCTGAGCCCACAGGTTCAAGATCAGCCTAGGCAACTTGGTGAGACCTCTCTTCTACAATAAATCAGAAAATTAGCCAGGCATTTTGGTGTGTCTATAGTTCCTGCTACTTGGAAGACTGAGGCGGAAGGTTTGCTTAAGCCCAGCAGATCGAGGCTGCTGGTGACCCTGAGCATGCCACTGCCCTCCAGGCTGGGTGACAGCTAACACAAAAAAAGAAAAAAATTAAAGAACTATTGACTTTTAGTAGCAAAGTATCCAAATATAATTAAAAGTAGTTAAATATAGTTAATTAAAAGACGTTTTCATTTGCAAGGTTTTTTTGCATCAGCTTTTTTTTTTTTTTTTTTGAGTTGGAATCTCACTCTGTTGCCCACTGCAGCCTTGACCTGCTGGGTTCAGGTGATTCTTTCACCTCAGCCTTCTAAGGAGCTGGAACCACAGGCATGCACCACCATGCCTGTCTAATTTTTTGATTTATTGTAGAGATGAGGTCTCGACAAGCTGCCCAGTCTGGTCTCGAACCTGTGGGCTCAGGCAGTCCTCTCACCTCGGCCTCCCAAAGTGCTGGGATTATAGATATGAGCCACCACGCCTGGCACATCAACTTTTTAATAGTAAGAAAAAGCAACAACATTGTAAGACATTCAGGGGGAGAAGAACACTTTGGAAAACTGGTGGGGCAAAAAAGGTAGTTCCATGTTTAACCATATTTCTCTGCTTCTCTCCCACCTCAAGTTCAAAGCACATGCTTCAATGTACTACCCTTACTTGTGTGAAATTATGCAGTTTGACCTGATCCCTGAGCTCCGAGCAGTCCTGCGGAAGTTCTTCCTACGGATCGGTGTTGTGTATAAGATATGGATTCCAGAAGAGCCATCCCAGGCACCCACAACACTGTCACCAGTGTGGTAGCCCTTGCCCCTGTGGGCTACTGCTGCAGCTCTGCAGAACATTCATCCTTCCATCTCTGACTGCCATATCTTTTGAAGGTTCACAGGAACAAGGAGCCAGCATCTTGGATCTCAGCCTGAACAAGGGTGGCCTCACTGGCTCCATCACAGTTCCTGTTGAAGGCTTGTGGTATTAAACTGTTGCATACCCAGTTAACACAGTAGGTAGGGAGTTCACTTCATCTCTGTCATTCCATTTTACTGATTAGTCTTTCAAATCTGTCACTGCAAATGCCATCATTTTCTAGCAGAGTCCCTTGATTGACTGTAAATGTTTGTCAGAAGAAGTCAACTCTCCTTGAAAATATTGAACATAGCTGTATAGGTTCATGATTATTAGAGAGTATGTTAATAAAAATCTTGTAACGGCTAACTGCCACCCAAAATATGCTGGGATTTTTTTGTTGTTTGAGTGTGTTAGAGAAGTTTGAGTGTTTTTGTCAGTTATGAGTCACCCTATAGTTAGATTAGTTTGGGGAAAGGAAGGGATTAAAGAAGGGGATTTTTTGTGTGTTTTGTTTATGCCTGAGTGATTTTTAAAGTATTTTACAAAAAAATATTGAAGGTTTGATTGAAGGCGGAGTTTAGTGATTAAGTTAGAATTAAGAACTTGTGAGGTTATAAAAAAAAAAAGTAAATGGTAGTGCCTCATGGATCTCCCTGTTTTAGTAACTTGGGGAGAAAAAGTCTATAGGAAAAGGTAAACAATGTAATGATTAGTCTTCCTTGAAGTATTTGTGGATGAGTGTTAAAAATATACTGTCCTTTACACACACTCTGAAATCTAATATATGAAGTAGTGATGAAGTAGCAGTTTAACCAGAGTTCATTTATCTTTGAGTAAACCTTTTTGCTTTTTCCTCAGAAGAGTGAGTATATTGATGGTTAGTACCAGTGCTTTGCACAGACCCCATTAAAGGGCCCTCCAGAGCCAGACAATAACTGTGTGAGAAGCCACTCCTATGAACCTCCTCATTCAGATGTCATGGGAGCGACCAGCACAGCTGAACTGTGACAATGGCAGGGGGTGGCACATGCCCAGCACTTCTGTTAATCTGAGTCTGGGAGCTGCATTCTTTGGCAAGGTTAGGTTCTGAGGTCCTTGTGTTAATGATGGTGCAATACTCTTGCCTGCAGTAGAGCTGATTTTGATGCAGTGTGTGTGTAAGCGGACAGCATGTGAGTGTGGCCCGAAGCCTGCAGGCATTATCTTTGGATGTAAGTCCATGAGAAAGAGAACACACGCTTTATCCTCTGCCCTCATTCACCGCTCGCTGGAGCAGCTCTGAGCATTAGAAAAAGTGTTACACGGAGTGACGAAAACATTCAGACTTCTACCTACACGCTTTAGTCCTGTAAATTGGGTTGTATTGATGTCAACTCTGGTGCCTTAGAAGTTTGTAGTTTGGGACGCTACCTGTAAAATCAGATATTTTTTTCTTTCCAGAGGAGGATTTCTGGTGCTTTTACTAAGAGACTGATTTCGTCAGTTTTTCATTTTGTTTTGTTTTAACAGCCTTGAGAAATGTTTGGTTTTAACCTCTTGTCTACTTATTTCTTTCGCAAAAAGTGTTTTTAATTTCTCTACCAAAGAATAAAAGCGGGTTTAGGTTTCTACATTTTTTACACACATGAGGAAAGAGGAGCTATATAATTTAGCAGGAAAGGACTGTGGGAGAATATTTTACTGTGAATGGAAAATGTGAGCACATTCGACTTGCTTGTCCTGGAATCCATTCCATCATTATACTGTGCCATGAAACCCACATTCCCTGGTGTCTGTCACAACCTCAACAAGTCAATCATTTCCACTGATATTTGTGCTGAAGGTATAAAAGGAAGGGGACACACTTTTATTTATTAAGCATATCTTGCATACAGCTGTGTCCCTGATTGGTAATTTTTCCTTTCCTTCCAAGGTTCCCATATGGCATTTTCTTCATCAAATATGACTCCAAGACTTTTCTAGTATATTCCTGCCATGTCTTTAATTTTTGCCTCTTGCAGGGTAGGAAATGTGTCAGTGCACGTTTTTATGACTGCTGAAACATTCAGGCTTGAATTTATCAACTTTGTCTTTTAAAAGATTTAATTTTCTGAATGAGGCATTTGAATTGAACTAGCAATGGACTTTTTAAAAAACTGGATGTAAAACCATTCAGGGTTATTTTTCTTTTCAATGAGCAGTGACAAATAGAGGAAATCCCTTACCTCCAGTAATAAGCCATTCAGCGTAAATTATTTTTGAGAATAAATCAGTTATTTTATGTGGCTTATGTCACTCAAACATGAGTAAAAAGGGTGTGTGTGACTCGGCAACACTGAGCCAGGACACCATTTCTTAACCAAGTCTGGAAGAGAGTGAAGCATTTTCCAAGGCCTTATTTCTTTTTCAGAATGCTTTAAGTGTTGATTATATGTGCTGGGTCTCTAGAGAAGTTTTTATTTGTTACAGTACTGCTGTGTTGAGCAGTTTGTTTTTCTTCATTATCTATTAGAGAAATCACCAGCTTTGGCATCTTAACAACAAACTGGATGGATAGTATTATTTCTGATGTGCATCTTTAGAGTCAAGTACACCTTTCCTTGTACTCCTCACGTACAACCAAAGAACGTACATTATGACATTGTATAACAATAGCTGAACATCTGTTTTCCTCTGACAGGTGACTTTTATATAAAATGCAAAAAAACCCTAAACTTTTTTTGTCCTTTTGTGATTATGGCTATACATTTAGTAGTCTTTACAATTACTAAAGGAACCTGCTGACAAGTACAAGTTTGACCATCTCATTCAAATGTTTGTTGTTATGATGCAGGTGGATATTGGTTTCAGTAGAAGCTGGATCCTTGATACTACATTTTCCGAATTGTTTTAATATTTGTGTTAAAGTAAACATAGCTTGAACCCACATGAAATCCTGGAGTTGTGTTATCAACAGCTTTGCAGTTTGGGAAACAAAGTAACCAAAGCTGAATTTTCTAAAGAATGGCTATATCTGGAAATCCTTGCTCTCAAAAAAAGAAAGAAAGAAAGAAAAAAACACTCTATTAAAGGTGTGATTTTTCTCAGTGTTCTAATTTTTAAAAAATTTTATCTGCATATTTGCATCAAATATTTCTTTTTGTGCAAAATATATGTTTTACTTCCCTAAAATGCCTAAAAGTTAGTTAATAGTTACTTTGGTTTAATCTATACACAATGATTAAGTGCATTTAATATTGGTAACTTAATGAAAAGCATTCCTTGCCCAATGGATGTATACATTTTTGAAAGAATAAGCAGAATTATATAATATGAAATGCTATGTAAAGTTTTCTATGTAAAAATATTATGTATAATACTGTTATAATATCCCATGCTTTGATCAAGTGGTAAATCAATAAAGTTTTAAAAAGTATGGTTGTTTTTAATGTAATCTTTAAAAATATGTATATGTATATATATATATTTTTGAGTTGGGGTCTTACTCTGTCGCCCAGGCTGGAGTGCAGAAGCATACTCATGGCCACCCAGTGTCGACTTGCTGGGCTCAGGTGATCCTTCCACCTCAGCCTTCCAAGTAATGGAAACTACAGGCGTACGCTACCACACCCAGCTAATTTTTTATTTGTTGTAGAGACGAGGTCTCACCAGGTTGCCCAGGCTGGTCTTGAACCACGGGCTCAGGCAATCCTCTCACTTTGGCCTCTTAAAGTGCTGGATTGCATTTAGGCTGAGCCACCGAGCCCAGCCTAAAATGTTTATATTAAGTCTTAGTTTCAGGTTAGTTCGAGTTTGTTCTTTTTTTTTTTAATTATTTTTTTTTATTCAGAGTCTCAGTCTGTTGCCCAGGCTAGAGTGGTGTGGCATACTCACGGCCACCACAGCTTAGACCTGCTGGGCTCAGATGATCCGACTGCCTCAGCTTCTAAGTAGCTGAAACTAGGTGTGCGCCACCCACGCCCAGTTAATTTTTCTTGATTTCTTGTAGGGACGAGGTCTCACCACGTTACCCAGGCTGGTCTTGAACTCGTGGGCTCAGACAGTCTTCTCACCTCGGCCTCCCAGAGTGCTGGGATTATAGGCGTGAGCCACTGTGTCTGGCCTAGTTTGTTCTTATGGCAAGGATAAGCTTGTAGCTCTCAAATGGTGGTCAAATTTGGCTTCTGTATTAAATACAATTATTAATGGAAGGATATTAATTGTGGATCTTAATTTTTGTAAGTGAAGTCTCCCCAGTCAAAGGGGGAAAAAATCCAGTCATGAGAAGGTTCTTATATATCTCTTGAATCTACTTAGCTTAATTAATTAATTTGACCAGTGGTTGGTTCACAAGAGGATGGAAATGTTCTCACTGGCATTGAGGGCAAGATTCCAGAGGAAGACGGGCAGGGGAACCAACTGGGCACTGAGTGGGTGGGAGCAAGTCTAAGGTTCACACAGGCGCTCACAAATCTAGGCTTGGATTTACTGCCTCTGAGTTCAAAATACAATCTTTCTGAAATATTCTGAAGTTGTAAACCATTTTGTACTTTATCCTACTGCTGGAACTGACTTTTTAATTAAGTCACTGGAGTAAAACTGCTCATCTCTGTGGTACTAAATTTCAGGTACTCCCAGCAAAGAACAAACAGCCCTTTCTTTGGGAAAATATTTCCAAAGAGTCTTTCTTCTGAGCAAGCAGTGCCTGAGTTTTCTCTAGGGCAGTGCTTTTCAACCTGCTGGTTTTCAGTTCTGCTGCCAGGGTGTGGCTGGGACACTTGGCAGCGCCTGGAGACGTTTTCAATTTTCACAACTGGGGGATGGAGGGAGGCCAGAGACGCCTGCTGAACAGAATCACAACAAGGAATCACTTATCCCCAAACATCAGTGGTATCAAGGTTGAGAAACCCTGAATTAAAGTGACTTCCATAAGAAGTCCTCCAGCATGGTGGTTTAGGGCCCCAAAGTCAATCTGTGGCAGATACTTTAAGCTTTCTGTGGCCTTCCTATTTAAAAAAAATTGGCCAAGCGCAATGGCTCATACCTATAATCCCAGCACTTTGGGAGGCTGAGGTGAGAGGATTGCCCGAGTCCACCTTTTCAAGACTAACCTCAAGGGCAACTTGATGAGACCTCATCTCAACCATAAATCAATAAAAATTAGCTGGGCATGGCACACACCTGTAGTTAGCTACTTGAAAGACTGAGACGGAAGGATCGCCTGAGCCCAGCAGGTTGAGGCTGTGGTGGCCCATGGGCGTGCCAATGCCCTCCAGCCTGGGTGACAAAGTGAGACTCCTACTAAAAAATAAAATGTTAAAAAATTCACCTGCTGCTTTCCTATTTTATTTTATTTTTGAGTTGGGGTCTCACTCTATCTACCTGGCTGGAGTGCAGTGGCACACTCACAGTCACCAGTCTTGACCTGCTGGGCTCAGGTTATACCTCTGCCTCAACTTTCCAAGTAGCTGAAACTACAGGTGCACAGCACCACACCTGGCTAATTTTTGTCTGTGTGCTTACTCATTTTATGAAGAAAGTGCTAGGAGGAAGGGCCAACCCATCTGTGTTTAAAGTACCTCTTGTGAGCATTTTGAAGAGTAAGTTCAGACTTGTACTGCACTTGTACCCTGCCAACACACTGAAAACATGTTTTAGGCAAAAGTACATTTTCTTTTTTCAGAGGACTAGAGTGGTTCCCTGGAGTTTTTGTAACCCTGTATAGTATGCCTGTTTTCTAGTTTTAAAAATCTACTAAATTGGCTAGGTGTGGTGGCTCACACTAGTAATCCCAGCACTCTGGGTGGCTGAGGCAGGAGGATAGTTTGAGCTTAGGAGTTAGAGACCAGCCTAGGCAACATAGTGAGACCTCGTCTCTACAAAAAATTAAAAATTATCCAGGCATAGTGGCATGCACCAGCTACTCGGGAAGAGGTTTATTATTATCTTATTTACAGCTGTATTCCCAGCACCTAACACATAGTAGCTGCTCAAATATTTGTTGTGTGTTGAATGAAATGCCATTATGTAAACAGGTAAAGTCCATTGAGAAAGATACATTAAAGACAATGGTGAAAAAGATGTTATTTCTACCATTGCAGCAATAGTACAGGCAATCACCGTAATCATTCTAATCTGCTTTTCCGGAAGAAACACTTCCCTGTAGTCCTGGGGAGAATGAGCCAGATGACTTTACCATTTTCCGTCTCTGGGAGGTAATCTGTCTAGCATCTCTGCCAGTTTCTGCAGGAGGCAGGAGAATCAGTCAGGCCCAGCAGTTCAGGGCTGCAGTTGCATCTTGATCGTGCCACTGCCCTCCAGCCTTGGTGACAGAGTGAGGCCCTGACTCAAAAAACAAAAAGAATCGAGGAGCGGTGGCTCACGCCAGTAATCCCAGCACTTTGCGAAGCGGCGAGAGGACTGCCTGAGCCCATAGGTTCAAGATGAACCTAGGCAACTTGACAAAACTTCATCTCTACAATAAATCAATAAAAATTAGCCAGGCATGGTAGTGCACGTCTGTATTTCCAGCTTCTTGGAAGGCTGAAGCGGAAGGATCACCTGAGCCCAGCAGCTCGAGGCTGTGGTGGCCATGATTGTGCCACAGCACAGCGGTCTGGGCGACTGAGTGAGACTCCGACTCAAAAGAAAAAAAAAAGATGTCTAAATCTAAATTGTCCTTGCGCTGATTGTGTCATATCTTAGGAGTATCTAACAAAGTAAATGCAAATACATGCTGTCAGCAAAGAGGAAGAGGAGAAGGGATGGGACACAAAATTCTGGCAAAAGAAATGTTAGGGTGTGTGTGTGTGTGTGTGTGTGTGTGTGTGTGTGTGTGTGTGTGGTGTGTGTGTGTGTGTGTGTGTGTGTGTGTGTGTGTGTGTTTTTTAATTTTGTGTGTGTGTGTGTGTGTGTGTGTGTGTGTGTGTGGTTTTTTTAAGTCTCAGTCTCATTCTGTTGCCCAGGCTGGAATGCAGTGACATGCTCTTGGCCACTGCTGCCTTGACCTGCTGGGCTCAGGCAATCCTTCCGCCTCAGCCTTCCAAGTAGCTGGAACTACAGGTGTGTACCACCACGCCCAGCTAATTTTTTGATTTATTGTAGAGACGAGGTCTTGGTAAGTTTCCCAGACTGGTCTCAAACCCATGGGCTCAAGCAGTCCTCTCACCTCCACCTCCCAAAGTGCTGGAATTACAGGCATGAGTCACCATGCCCGGCTAGTATTTTTGTAAATGCTTATTTCCAGACACAAGCCGACCTCATCTGGTGTTGTACTGAAAACTGAGCCATTGAGGATATTTTATATACAATTAAGTTTTCCTGCTTCCTAGAGGTTGCCAATTTTTGCTTAAAGCTCCTGCAATCTTTGTTAACCTTATTCAGATTTGTTTCACAAATTTAGCTTGAAATATGCTTGTGTTCTAATAAATTTTTTATCATGAGTAAATTAAAGCTTAAATAAAGGTATGATGTTCTTCTCCAGAGTGCTGAAGGATTCTGAAAAACAGACAAAAACAGTACTGTTCCATAGGAGAGGCCATGGTACAAATCATGGAAGCTGGAAGGAGGACGAACTCTGTGCAGAAGGGTTTTGTGCTTTCTGCCCTTTGAGGAATTAGCAATAAGCAAACTTGTGACTTTTTTTTTTTTTTTTTTTAAGTTGGAGTTCCACTCTGTTGCCCAGGATGGGGTGCAGTGGCACACTCCCAGCCACCGCAGCCTTGACCTGCTAGGCTCAGACGACCCTTCCACCTCAGCGTTTCAAGTAGCCAGAACTACAGGTGGCACTACTATGTTCAGCTAATTTTTTGATTTATTGTACAGACGTCTCACGAAGTTGCCCGGGCTGGTCTCGAACTCCCGGGCTCAGGAGTGAGCCCCGGCCTTCCAAAGTGCTGGGATTACAGGTGTGAGCCGCTGGGCCGGACTGAAAAAAATAAATAATTTTTATAAAGCAGCCGGGGGCCAGGCGCGGCAATTCAGCCCGGTCGATGCTGGGATGGCTGTGAGCTTGCCACGGCACTCCAGCCTGTGTGACGGAGTGAGACTCCAACTCAGAAAAAATAAAATAAATAAAATATAAAATTGAGCCGGACGCGGTGGCTCATGCTTGTAATCCCAGCAATTTGGGAGGCCGAGGCGAGAGGATTGCCTGAGCCTAGGGGTTCGAGACCAGCCTGAGCAACTTGGCGAGACCTCGTCTCTACAATAAATCAAACCATTAGCTGGCCACGGTGGCACGTGCCTGCGGTTCCAGCTCCTTGGAAGGCTGAGGCGGAAGGATCGCCTGAGCCAGCCGTGAATGTGCCACTGCACACTCACTGCGCTGGGCGACAGAGTGAGCCTCCGACTCAAAAAAAATAAAAAAGTAGAAGCTTCATGAGGGGCAGGAAGTTCTCTCCTGCGTGAGACGCTATGTACGTGAACGACTTCGGACAGTTCACCATATAAGACCTACTATGTGCCAAGCCCTGACATCAAAAGAGGTCACGGACCACCAGCCACTCGCTGAATCTGCGTTCTTCTCGGGAAAATGAGGATCCAGAAGCCAGCCGGAAGGGTCAGACCCAAAGGGCATTGTCACCTGTGACGTCAGCGCAAAAACAGAGCGGGGTCCCAATTGGCCCTCCGAGCGCGGGTGGGGCCGGAACCTCCCCGGCCCCGCCCCCTTTCTCTGCCCCGCTCGCGCATGCGCTCGGGCTGCAGCCTTGCTGCCGCGCCATTTTGCCGGGGTTTGAATGTGAGGCGGAGCGGCGGCAGGAGCGGCTAGTGCCGGCTACAGTCCGCAGCTGCGATTCCCTCCTCAGTTCCCGTGTCCCTGCGAGGTGAGGAGCGGGGCGTGCACGGCCTATCAGGGTGGCTCTTGGGGCCCCCCTGAGGCAGGGATGAGGCGCTCCCGGCACTTCCGAGCGCTGGGAAGCGAGAACCGCGCCTCTGGGCGAGAGCGGAATGTGGGCCCGTCCCTCCGGCGGGGCGCCCGGATCGGGCCTTCGCCTTCCCGGACGGGCCTCACTTCACCCCGCGGCGGCCTGGGTCACTTGCCCAGGCTCGCGGCCGCGGGGCCTGAGAGGGGCGAGGGCGGCGGAGGCGCGGCCTAACGCGAGCCTTCCGAGTGCCCCCCCTTCCCCTCCAGCGCTGCGCTGATTGGCTGCGCGCCCGCCTCTTCGCTCGGAAAGGCCGCTCCTCATTGGTCGCGCCTGCGCGTCCGTTCTCGGCGCCCGGGGCCGCCCGCGGCGTGAGCAGAGCGTGCGGCGGCGAGGCCTGTCCCGCCCGGGTGCAGGGGGCTGGCGGCCGCCGGCGATTGCCCTTGTCTTCTGACACTAGCGAAGCCCCTGAACTCATCCTCTATTCCCTTTGTGCTTCTGTCTCCCCGACTGTAAAATGTTCATCGCGATCTCATTTGCCTGAATTTTTTTAGAGACGGGGGTGATCTCGAACACCGGGCTTCTCACTTCGGTCTCCCAATCCTCTCATCTCGGTCTCCCAATGCCGTGAATCGTTCGTGTGGATTAAATTCTGGTTCACGCACCTGTATCACAATAAATGCCCAGTAACGTGGGGGTGGGGATGTCCCCATTTGGGGGGAAACGCTGTGCTGTGGTGATTCGGAGCATGGGTTTTGGAATTAGATCTCTGGGATGTACTCTAACTCTCTAGGAGTGTAACTTAGGGCTGGTCAGTTTATCTCTCCGAGCCTCCGATTCCTTAGCTGTAAAATGGGGTTAATAAGACCTATAGTCCCAGCACTTTGGGAGGCTGAGGTGAGAGGATCGAGGCTGTGGTGCCCGTTGAGTGGGCCACTGCATTCCAGCCTGGGCAACAGAGTGAGATTCCAACTCAAAAAATATATATATATTTTGTTATTTTTTTTCTTTTTTGGAGAGTCCGAGTCTTACTCTGTCACCCAGGCTGGAATGTAGTGGTATGATCACTACAATCGGCTCATGGCAGCCTCGAGTTCCTGGGCGCAGGCGATCCGTCCACTCCAGCCTCCTGTGTAGTTGGGACTGTAGACATGTACCACCACACCTGGCTAATTTTTTTTGTATAGACGGGTATCACTATGATGCTCTGGCTGGTCTCCAATACCTGGGCTCAAGCAGTCCTCCCACCTTGGCATCTTTTTTTTCTTCTTTTGAGTTGGAGTCTCACTCTGTCGCCCAGTCTCTACCCACTGGGCTCAGGTGATTCTTTTCCCTCAGGCTCCCAAATAGCTGGAACTACAGGGACATGCCACCACGTCCAGCTAATTTTTTGATTTATTATGCATACAAGGTCTTGCCAAGTTGCCCAGGCTGGTTGCAAACCCCCGGGCTCAGGCAATCCTCTCTCCTTTGCCTCCCAAAGTGTTAGGATTATAGGTATGAGCCAGCGTGCCCGGTTCTGCCTTGGTATTGTAAGGTGCTAGTGTTACGGGAGTGAGCCACCCACCGTACCTGGCCTAGAATCCATGCAGTATTTTAACTTTCACAGATTAAAACATGCAAATTTATATAACCTTTCACTTTGTTTTTGAGTTGAGTTTCACTTTGTTGTTGCCCAGGCTGGGGTGCAGTGGCACATTCACGGCCTCCGCAGCTTAAACCTGTTGGGTTCAGGCGATCCTTCCACCTCAGCCTCACTACATACGTATACCACCACACCTGGCTCGTTATGATTTATTGTAGAGACATGGTCTCACCAAGTTGCCCAGGTCTCAGGCAGAGATACCACGCCCAGCCCACTGTTTTTCTTTTTTCTTTTTTTTTTTGAGTCAGAGTCTCTATCCTAGTCTGGAGGGCAGTGACACTTTACTTTTTTAACTTAAAAATAATCCAGGCCAGATGAGGTGACTCATGCCTATAATCCCAGCATTTTGGGAGGCCGAGGTGAGAGGATCGCCTGAGCCCACGGGTTCGAGACCAGCCTGGGCAACTTGGTGAGATCCCGTCTCTACAATAAATCAAAAAATTAGCGGGGTGTGGTGGCATGTGCCTGTCATTCTAGCTACTTGGAAGGTGGAGGCAGAAGGATTGCCTGAGCCAGCAGGTCGAGACTGTGGTGTCTGTGAGTGTTCCATTGCCCTCCAGCCTGGGTGACAGAGTAAGACTCCTACTCAAAAAAAAAAAAAATCCTACCCTAGCACCTCAACTCTGTCATTTTAGGTTTCATTTTATTGTGTGGTTTTAGAATCAGCTACTTTCACCTTTCTGTTCGTCATAGTCAATTTACTAGAATAAATATGAAGAATGATAATGCTTTTGATGGAGAAAATAAAGATATCTAGCCCTTTTTTTGTTTTTGTTTTTGAGTTGGAGTCTCACTGTTGCCCGGGTTGGAGTGCAGTGGCATGCTCACAGCCACCGCAACCTCATCCTGCTGGATTCAGGTGATTCTTCCACCTCAGCCTTCCAAGTAGCTGGATCTACAAGCATGTGCCACCATGACCATGCTAATGTTTCCTGATGTATTGTAGAGATAAGGTCTTGTCAAGTTGCCCAGGCTGGTCTTGAACCCGTGGGCTCAGGCAGTGCTCTTACCTCAGCCTCCCAAAGTGCCACTGTACCTGGCACCCCGCCCAGCTCTAGCTTTTTTAAATAGTACAATTATGTAGTACTTACTCATCTCTTTTGTATGTCTCTAGGGAGATAGTAGTGAACAAAACATGAAATCCCTAATCTCATGGAGCTTGTAGTGTAGTGGAGAGAGAAGCACAGTAAATAAGAGAAATTAACATGCCTGATAACATTTAATTTGAACATAGAGTAGAATAAGGGGATGGAGAGTGAGTGAGGTCAGTGCTCTTAGATAGGATGATCCATGAAAGCATCTCTGGAAAGGGATGACATTTGCAGCGGCCTGAATGAAGTGGGCAGTGAGCCATGTAGCTTTCCAGGGACAGAGCTGTCCAGGCAGAGAGGACTGTAAGTACAGAGCCCTGACATGTATGACCAAGTAATACAGGGCAAACCTCAAAATTCACTTCTTTCTTAAAGTACAAATGAACAAAAAATTAATTATGGCAGATAAGTTGATCATTTGTTCATGTGACAGATGTAATGGACTTCTGTTTTTTATTTTTTTTTATTTTTTTGAGTTGGAGTCTCACTCTGTCTCCCAGGCTGGAGTGCAGTGGCACGTTGACAGTCACTGCAGCCTCGACCTGCTGGGCTCAGGCGATCCTTTTGCCTCAGCTCCCAAAGTGCTGGGATTACAACCCCCTAGTTTCTAACATGCTGCCTTGCATGAATCCCCAAAAGTAGAATAAATTTGTATGTGACAGAGAAAGGCCAGTTTTTTCATAACTTAGATACACTGATACAAATGATTTTGCTTAGCAATAGCAAAGTTTTATGATTTCATAACAGATCCAGCATTTCAGCCCCAAAAATGAATGGGAAAATGAATTGACTAAATCACTTCGTTCCAAAGTATGTTTCATTGAAAAGGGGAAACTGGGTTAAACATGTAAACTGGTAACTTTGCAAATTCCTGAAGCTTTCAAAGTGCTTTGTATTGTGAATCTCCAAAGTGGGGCAGGCTATAATGTGTTGCATTTCTTTTTCTTTTTTTTTTTTTAAGTTGGAATCTCACTCTGTGGCCCAGGCTGGAGCACAGTGGCCTGCTTACAGCTACCGTAGCCTCAACCTGCTGGGCTCAGATGATCCTTCCGCCTCAGCCTTCCAAGTAGCCTGAACTATAGGCACTTGCTACCACGCCTGGCTGATTTTTTGATTTATCGTAGAGATGAGGTCTCACCAAGTTGCCCAGTCTGGTCTCGAACGCGTGGGCTCAGGCAGTCCTCTCACTTCGGCCTCTCAAAGTGCTGGGATTATAGGTGCGAGCTACCATGCCCGGCCGTGTGTAGCATTTCTAAACTTTGATTTAAAATATCAATTTCAAAGATAGTTTTTGAATAGATATGCGTGGTTGAGTCAGATGTGATGTTCTTGCCCATAGAGTGGTACACCTTGATTTAGAAGGAGTGTATAGATGGATGATGGAGTCTCCTAAATCATTCAAAATTTAGCTTCCATTGTGATGAACACATTTGTTAGTTAACAGGAAGGACTGCAGTAAGGAAAATACGGATTGTTCTTTGATAGAGGCTCATGGTTTCTGGGTGTTGAGTAGTATCCCATCTAAGGAGAGCATTGGATATAGCCCTTTTCTTATCTTTCTAACCTTTTTTTATTTTACTTTATGTTATTTTATTTTATTTTTATTTATTTTTGAGTTGGAGTCTTACTCTGTCGCCCCAGCTGGAGTGCAGTAGCATACACTTGGCCACCACAGCCTCAACCTGCTGGGCTCAGGTGATCATTCTGCCTTGGCCTTCCAAGAAGCTGGAACTACAGGCATGTGCCACCATGCCTGACTAATTTTTTGATTTATTGTAGAGATGAGGTCTCATCAAGTTACCCAGGCTGGTCTCAAACCCGTGGACTCAGGCAGTTCTCTGACCTCGGCCTCCCAAAGTATTGGGATTATAGGCAGGAGCCACTGCTCCTGGCCTCTAGCCTTTTTTAAAGTGTTGAGATGAAGGAGTATGGTCTTTTCATTGTCTGGATTATTACTGTTCAAAATCTCAGTCATCTTTGACTCCTTCCTCTCCCTAGATGTCCTCTGGCTGCCCTCTTCTCATCAGCCTTTCGGTTGGGCTATGCCTGCCTTCACTCCAGTACAGTTCTCTGTCTACCTGGATGGTAGAAAGAGGGTAGACTTATGGAGCTGGACTGATTTGAATCTGATTTCTATTAGCTATGTGTTACTTGGGGCAAGTTAGTTAACCACTCTGGGTCCCCTTCCTTGTATGTAAAATGGTTGTGTGAAATAAACGACATGAAGCATATAAAACGTCTAGCACTATTAGCCTGGTTGTGGCATCTTCCCCTTTTAAGTAAAAGTGTCCTGCTGCATGCTGTGGTTCACACCTGTAATCCCAACACTTTGGGAGGCCGAGGCAGGAGAATCACTTGAGCCCAGGAGTTCAAGACTAGCCTGGACAACATAGCAAGACCTCATCTCAAAAAAATTATCCGGGTGTGGTGGCCTGTGCTTGTAGTCCCAGCTACTTGCGAGGCTAAGGCAAATGGATCTCCTGAGCCCGGGAGGTAGAGGCTGTGGTGAGCCCTGATTATGCCACTGCACTCTAGCCTGGATGACAGAATGTGACCCCCACCTCAAAAAAAGGAAATCTTAACAGTTCTATTATTGTTCTCTTACTCATCAACCCCATTTTGTATACCATTACCAGCCCAAAGTTCCTATGCTTCCCTTTCATTAAATTTTTGCCATTTCCAAAGACTTTGCAGTGGCTCCTGTTGTACATTAATATCATGCAGTTCATCAGCCACCTTAGTCTTCTCCATTATTCCCCTCTTCCCATCTGTTACTTTGCTCACGCTATTACCTTTGTGAGATAGGTCCTCATCCTCCTTGGCCTGTTCAAATCTACATATTCTTCAAGGTTCAGCTTGAGAATCTGGCAAGTCTTAAACCAGTTTAGCAGTTAAGGTGCTGTGTGATTCATTTGTCTTCTCAGCTTCAGGGGACAAGTGAGTTTCAGAATTTCTTTTGCATGCACATACTGTGGATTACTCCACATGCCCAATGGGGCCTGGGATAGCACCCTGTAATGAAACACAATATTCCTTTAGTGAAACACTTACATACTAAGTGAGGCAAATGAAATCTGTATTTATAACCTCAGACAATTCAGGCCAGGTTTTGCTGCCACATGAATTTGCTGCAAACTTGTTAAAACTCTGTTTATTGATTTTTGGATTTCAAGACTACAGGAAAGGGATTATCGGCCTGTACTTGGCATTTCAGTTGCGTCTTTTCAACTTGTAGGGAAGCTCCTTTGAGGGTGGGAATTTGATTGCCCGTTGTCATAGACATTTTATTTATTTATTTTTTTATTTTTTTATTTTATTTTTTTTGAGTCGGAGTCTCACTCTGTTGCCCAGACTAGAGTACAGTGACACACTCATGGCCACCCCAGCATCAACCTGCTGGACTCAGGTGATCCTTCTGCCTCATCCTTCCAAATAGCCAGAACTACAGGCCTGCACTACCATGCCTGGCTAATTTTATCATTTATTATAGAGACAAAGTCTCACCAAGTTGCCCAGGCTGGTCTCAAACTCCTGGGCTCAGGCAGTCCTCTCTACTTGGGCTCCCAAAATGCTGGGATTACAGGTATTAGTCACTACACCCTGCTCTTTATTATTTTTTGCAAAAATTATGCACTTCATTTTTTTTATTCTTTGTCATAGAAGCCTGTGGTTAATTTGGTGCATGCTGAAAAGGTTATGTTTCCAGCTCCATGTGGCTGTATGTCTAAAATTTGCCAATTGCAGTCTAAGCAGAAATGGGATTTTTTTTTTAAAGAGTTATTGATGCCGGGCTCGGTGGCTCAGCCTGTAATCCTGCGCCTTTGGGAGGCTGAGGTGAGTGGATTGCCTGAGCCCATGGGTTCGAGACCTGCCTGGGCAGCGAGACCTCATCTCTACAATAAATCAAAAAATCAGCTGGGCATGGTAGTGCATGCCTGTAATTCCGGCTACTTGGAAGGCTGAGGCGGAAGGATCGCTGGAGCCCAGCAGGTCAAGGCTGCGGTGGCCGGAAGCAGCCACTGCACTCCAGTCTGGGCGACAGAGTGAGACTCCAACTCAAAAAAAAAAAAAAAAGAGTTATTGATATCCCTTAAAATTCAACCATTTTATGTGTAATCCTTGATGAGTTTTAGTAAATTGATACAGTTGTAATCTATCACCACAGTACAACTTCAGAACATTCTGTCACCCCAAAAAGTTTCTTCGTTTTGCACTTAATTTTACCAACTCACTAACAACTTGGATACCATAAAGTTCTATTTATAGCATTCCCAAGATTTTTGATATATTGGTGGTAATGCACATATGATACATGTAGTCTGTGTATGTGTTGCTTTTGTATGTTTTTTCTTTTAAGTGACAAAATTGTATATAGTGTGTACATGTTTTGAAATATGTATATATTGTAGAATGGCTAAATCAAGCTAATTAGCGTACATTACCTCACATACTTTTTTTGATGGTAAAAACACTTAAAATCTACTCTTAGCAGGTTTGTTTGTTTGTTTTTGAGTCGAAGTCGAGTGCAACCTCGACCTGCTGGGTTCAGGTGATCCTTCCACCTCAGCCTTCCAAGTATCTGGAACTACGGGCATGTGCCACCATACCCAGCTGATTTTTTAATTTATTGTAGAGATGAGGTCTCACCAAGTTGCCCAGGCTGGTCTTGAACCCATGGACTCAGGAAGTCCTCTCACCTTGGCCTCCCAAAGTGCTGTTATCATAGACCTGAGCCACCCCACCCAGCCTAGCAGTTTTCAAGTAAACAGAACATTTATTACAGTCACCTTGTGTAATAAATCTCTTAAACTGTGTTTCTTAGCTTATGTTACTAATTATATCTACATAGGCCATTTATTTAGCTTAAAATTTGTAATCTGTTACATTGCAGTTTTTTGGACAGTCGTATGTGTTTTGTTGAAGCATTAAATAGAGGAAAAAAAATTTTTTTTTTGAGTCGGAATCTCACTCTGTTGCCCAGGCTGAAGTGCAGTGGCATGCTGCTCACAGCCACTGCAGCCTCTACTTGCTGTGCTCAGGTGATCCTTCCGCCTCAGGTAGCTAGAACTATAGGCATGTACCATGCCCAGCTAGTTTTTGATTTATTGTAGAGATGTGGTCTTACTGTGTTTCCCAGGATGGTCTTGAACCTGCAGGCTCAGGCAGTCCTCTTACCCATGCCTTCCAAAGTGCTGGGATTACAGGCATGAGCCACCGCCCCCAGCTAAATAAGAGAACTTTAAAATCATAATCACAGCTGTCATCTTTTGAATTTCAGAATTATATCCCTAGATGCAAATTCTCAGCATGTAATTTATAGTGAATACTTGTGATTACATGTTGTACACAAGGAGTTCATTCTCCTTTTTTTCATCTCAGAACTTTTTTTTTTTTTTGGAGTTGGAGTCTCACTCTGTCGCCCACACTGGAGTGCAGGTGGCCGCTCCCGGCCACCGCAACCTCGACCTGCTGGGCTCCACCTATCCTTCCCCCTCAGCCTTCCAAGTAGCTGGAGCTACAGGCGCACGCTACCACACCCGGCTAATAATTTTTTGATTTATTGTAGAAATGAGGTCTCGCTAAGTTGCCCAGGCGGGTCTCGAACCCGCGGGCTCAGGCAATCCACTCACCTCAGCCTCCCAAAGGCGCGGGATTACAGGCTGAGCCACTGAGCCCAGCTCATCTCAGGACTTTATACGAAGTCTTTATTTGCTGCTTAAAAGTTTAATTTCTGCCGGGCTCGGTGGCTCAGCCTGTAATCCCGCGCCTCTGGGAGGCTGAGGTGAGTGGATT
Source organism: Cephalopachus bancanus (assembly GCA_027257055.1). Classification (NCBI taxonomy): domain Eukaryota; kingdom Metazoa; phylum Chordata; class Mammalia; order Primates; family Tarsiidae; genus Cephalopachus; species Cephalopachus bancanus. The sequence continues at coordinate 672,774 of JAPVLO010000732.1, read as the reverse complement.
GCCTGAGCCCGCGGGTTCAAGACCCGCCTGGGCAGCGAGACCTCATCTCTACAATAAATCAAAAAATCAGCTGGGCGTGGTAGTGCATGCCTGTAATTCCAGCTACTCGGAAGGCTGAGGCGGAAGGATTGCTGGAGCCCAGCAGGTCGAGGCTGCGGTGGCCGGGAGCGGCCACTGCACTCCAGTCTGGGCGACAGAGTGAGACTCCAACTTAAAAAAAACAAAAAAAAGTTTAATTTCTCAGCCAGGTACGGTGGCTCAATCTGTAATTCCAGCACTCTGGGAAACCGAGGTGAGAAGATTGCCTGAGCCCAGGGATTCGAGACCAACCTGGGCAACTTGGTGAGACCTTCCCTCTATGATAAAAATCACAAAAACTATCTGTACGTGGTGGTGTGCGTCTGTAGTTCCAGCTACTTGGAAGGCTGAGGCGGAAGGATTGCCTGAGCCCAGCAGGTCGAGGCTGCTGTGGCTGTGAGCATGCCACTGCACTCCAGCCTGGATGACGAAAGTGAGACTCCAACTCAAAAAAAAAAAAAAGTTTAATTTCTCAGCCTGGGCAACATAACCAAACTCTGTCTCAACAAAAAAATTTAAAAATCAGCCAGACATGGAGGCACGCACCTATAATCCTGGCTACTTGAAGGCTGAAGTGAGTGGATCACATAAGCCCAGGAGTTTGAGGTTGTACTAAGTTGTGATTGCACCCCTACACTCCAGCAACAGAGCAAGACCCTGTCTCAAGAAAAAACATTTTTTAAAATTTCTCACTGTGTGTGAGAACTTTTAAAAAAAGTTTTTAAAAAAAGTTTGTGTACTAATTTTTAATAACCATTTATTAGCCTTTTTCCATTGCATAAAATCAGATAAACGTATTGGTGACTTTGAGCAGTTCTTCAGCTTTGTTTTTCTGTTCCCTTCTTTTGGAAATTTTGGGATTTTTTTTTCCTTTCTCCCTTGTCTCAAAATTATCTCACAGTCTAGAGAGCAGTGGCACGCTTTTGGCCACCTCGACCTACTGGGCTCAGGCGATCCTTCCACATCAGCCTTCCAAGTAGCTGGAGCTACAGGCATGTGCCACCGTGCCTGGCTAATCTTTTGTTTATTTGTTTGATTTATTGTAGAGATGAGGTCTTGCCAAGTTGTCAGGGCTGGTCTTGAACCCCCAGGCTCAGGCAATCCTCTCACCTTGACCTTCCAAAGTGCTGGGATTATATGTGTGAGCCACTACGCCCAGCAATCATTTTTTTAAAAACCCCATTTTAGGCCAGGCTGTGGCTCACACCTGAAATCCCAGTACTTTGAGAGGTCTAGACAAGAGGATTGCCTAAACCCGGGAATTCAAGACCAGCCTGGGCAACATGGCAAGACCGTGTCTATCTTTTGGACCCTTGTCTCAGCTAAGAATCCAGATTGTAGCCTATATCAAAACACAACAAATGGATGACTTTCAGATAGAATAGAACCATAATATTGAAAGCCTTTTTAAATGTAAATCACTGTGACTCCAGGTGACCAATTAACCAAACCTTATTTTTTATTTTAGATTCTGTAACAATGGAGCTCAGTGATGCAAATTTGCAAACACTAACAGAATACTTAAAGAAAACCCTTGATCCTGATCCTGCCATCAGACGTCCAGGTAAAGAAAATGTTTGCTGGTTATTAATTATTTAAGGACAAAGGAAACTTTATTTACAAAGACAGGTGGGGGGGCTCTGAATTTGGACCAGAGGCCACAGTTTGCTGGCCCTTGTTTCTGTTTTTTGTGAATTTTAATAACAAAGATTTGCTGGGCACAGTGACTTGCACCTGTAATCCCAGCACTTTGGGAGGCAGAGACCGGAGGATTGCCAGAGCCCATGGGTTCAAGACCAGCCTGGGCAACATGGTGTACCTCATCTCTACAATAAATAAAAAAATTACCCAAGCGTGGTGGTGCACGTCTGTAGTTCCAGCTGCTTGGAAGGCTGAGGCAGAAGGATCGCCTGAGCCTAGCAGGTTGAGGCTGCAGTGGCCATGAGCTTGCCACTATACTTAAGCCTGGGTGACAGTGAGATTCCGACTCAAAAAACAAAACAGACAACAAAGATTTACATTTGGATTCTTAGGCATAGTTTATAATATGATTCACTGCTTACATCTACTATAACATGGTGTGTGTTTTTGTTTTTTAGTAAATTAGCTTTTGTTTGGCATTTTCTGAAATTTAAAAGTACTAGCATAAGGATAAAAAGTACTCTCATGTTTAGAATGCTGTCTCTTGACCTTTTTGAAAATCCCAACTTAAAACCTACATACTTTTTAGAGGTGCAATAATTAAGGCATGGAGATGACAATAATTGCCTAAAAGTGGTCAAGTGAATGAAACCAAGTGGCAAATACTGTCTTAATCTTTTCGTTGGGTTTAATTTATTTAATTAATTTTAAGACCTCGAGTTTATTTTTCTCCCCAGAATTTGACCAGTTTCCATTAGAATCTTAGTATAAGCTTAAAATTTTGAACATAGGTACTCACAGGAGTCTGATGTGAAGGTAAATAATGGAGACAGATCAGTTAGAGACTAGTAATTGAGTGAATACATGCCTTGGAAGGAGCAAATACTGTTTAGACCTACCTAACTTTGGGGATTCATTCCAGTTTTGCAAGATCAGATTTCCAACTTAAAGATCAGATTTCAAAATAAAGATATTGATATGAAGTGCCCATATTTTTTGATGCATCTAATTTCAAAAATTTTTTGAAACACTGCAAACCAAACAAATCAAAGTTGGGTAAGTCTTGTGAGCAGTCAGATGTTTATCTTGCTATAAGCCATATTATCCAGACATGTTCTTAACCTGTTTCTTCAGAACTTACTAATGTATGTGCTCATATAGAAGATTTAGAAGGGTTTATGAAGATGTGATTGTATGTATGTTATACTGTACATTATATATAATAAATAGAATCATAAGCATGTTAGTACATCTTTCCTATTCTAGAAGAGTCTTTGTGGTTTCTGAGAGGGAAAATTGGTTTTCTCCATTAGTGCTTAAAGAGGTAATGTTTTCCTGGATAAAGGGAATTTAATGGCTCTAATCTTCTTAGACTTTCCGAGAAAGCCTTTGTCAACATTATTAAAAATTATTTTTAACAATGTGTAAGTATGAATCCGGACAGAGTGTAAAAATAATGGGTGTTTTGGGAAGAGTTAATGAATATAGCATCTCTCAGGAATTGGTACTAGGCTGACACAGCGTCCTTATGAAGATGGATCCTAGCTCACGGATGCCACTGTGCTCTCTTGATTATTGAGATTATTGAGATGAACTGGAGCTCATTTTGGGGCTGTTTGAGAAATATGTCAGTATGACTATTCTGTGAGTAAGTTGAAGGAAATTATCACAGAAAGGAATAGAATTAAACTTTAGATCACATCTTGGATATTAGTTGCAAAGAAACCTGACAAATTACGTGGGCTTTTCCCCAAATCATGGATACAGTGTGCTGCCTTGTATGAAATGCTGATCACTAACCAGCAGGAATCAACCAAAACCTGTATTCATACAAAACCATAGTATATCCTTTCCTGCAAACATTTTTCAGTCAGTACTCTTCTATCCTTCAAGAAAGACATTGTAAACACAAAGCAAAGAGGGATTGAGGATGTCATTTAAACTCTTGGGACTCAATCTAGAAAGAGGAAAAGTGTTAAGTGATATTATTGAATAGCTTTTTTTTAAAATGTTGAAATCTTGGAATGGGAATTGCCTTATGAAGCTTAAGATAGGAAAAGGCAAAATAATTATAATATCACTATCACCATGAGATCACCATGAGATTAGTAAATCTAGGAATTTTTTTTTAATTTGGAGTCTTACTTTGTCACCCAAGCTGGAGTGCAGTGACACACTCATGGCTACCGCAGCCTTGACCTGCTGGGCTCAGGTGATCCTTCTGCTTCAGCCTTCAAAGTAGCCGGAATTACCGGCATGCACCACCATGCCCAACTAATTTTTTTATTTATTGTAGAGATAAGGTCTCCTCAAGTTGCCCAGGCTGGTCTCAAACCCGTGGGCTCAGGCAATCCTTTCATCTTGAGCTCCCAAAGTGCTGGGATTATAGACGTGAGCCACCACACCCGGCCAAATCTAGGAAATTTTTCCTAGAATTGTAATCTGGGTTGAAAGTATGTTGGTAGACTCTTTGGATAAATTCATTGCTGGTATTCAGAAATTTTTAGTTCCAGAGGAAAGCTTAGGTTTGTTAAGGTAGAATGAGGGCTGTACTAAAACTTTTTCAGTGATGAAAGCTTCTAGCTGTGTGATCCTGAACAAGTTATTTAATCAGTGGTGTTGAGTTTAAGATAAAAATAATGTTACCTACTTTTCTGGGTAATAGTGACAACTTAATGAAATAAATATATGTAAATAAAGCCCTAGACCCATAATAATATATATTAGCATGAATTAACTCATTTATCACCATCCTGTGAAGGAACAATACTAATAATAATCTTTTCTGGAACAAGACAGTTTATAAGAATCAGGTGATGATAAGGTGATTTGAAAACTGAAGCATTATGGAAATGTAGTGTAGCATTATGTATAATCCATCTAATAGATAAGAAAAGTAAGGTCCTATAGACCCATGATAGAATTAACTATATAGTTCATATACATCTATATGAAAGATTTTGATTATAATAAATTTTCTAACATGAAAATTCTTTTACAGCTGAGAAGTTTCTTGAATCTGTAGAAGGAAATCAGAATTATCCACTGTTGCTTTTAACATTACTAGAGAAGTCCCAGGATAATGTTATCAAAGTATGTGCTTCAGTAACATTCAAAAACTATATTAAAAGGAACTGGAGAATTGTAAGTATTTTGTGAATACATAATTTAATACTTTGTGCTTATAACATCATATAAAGTATTCTTAAAAGATTAACATACAGATTAAAGATAAATTGAATAGCTGGGTGCAGTGGCTCATGCCTATAATCCCAGTACTTTGAGGCAGAGGCAAGAGGATTGCCTGAGCCCACGGGTTTAAGACCTGCCTGGGCAACTTTGTAAGACCTCCTCTCTACAGTAAATCAGAAAATTAGCTGGGTGTGATGGTGCACGCCTGTAGTTCCAGCTACTTAGAAGGTTGAGGTGGAAGGATCACCTGAGCCCAGCAGGTCAAGGCTCCATTGACCCTGAGCGTGCCACTGCACTCCAGCCTGGGTGACAGAGTAAAACTCCGACTCAAAAAAAAAACCCCAAAAAAACAAATAGAATTATTTTCTAAAGCTATTTCATTAGGATTTATATAAATTCTTAAACTGCATGACTCAGGTTGCTGGAGAGTGTGACTTAGTTTTAATCTTCATTATTGCTGGGCATGCTGGCTCATGCTTTTAGTCCCAGCACATTGGGAGGCAGAGGCAAGAAGATTGTCTGTGCCCAGAGGTTCGAGACCAGCCTAGGCAACATGACAAGACCTTGTCTCTACAATAAATAAAAACTTATGACTGGTGCTGTGGATCATGCCTATAATCCCAGTACTTTGGGAGGCAGAGGTGAGAGGATTGCCTGAACCCACCAGTTCGAGAACAGCCTGGGAAACTTGGGGAGACCTCATCTCTAAAATAAATTTAAAAATTAGCCAAGAGTGGTGGCGTGTGCCTGTGGGCCTAGCTACTTGGAAGGCTGAAGCAGAAGGATCGCCAGAGCCCAGAAGGTTGAGGCTGTGGTAGCCTGAGCAAGCCATTGCGTTCAAGTCTGGGTGACAGAAATTCCAACTAAAAAAAAAAACATCTCCATTATGGTTGAAATGTACCTCTTGCTCACTCCTGGTGAAGAGACATTATGTGGGAAGACAGTCTAAATAATTAAAATGGTTTTTGTTGTGGACTTGGAATATTAAAACTGAAAATTGTATGGAAAGCAAAATAATTTAAATTTGAATTTTGATACGGGATTTTGTCCTATGTCTTATGGGATATGGAAATATATTCTAATTTTTTTTTTTTTTTTGAGTTGGAATCTCACTCGGTTGCCCAGACTGGAGTGCAGTGGCTGCTCCCGGCCACCGCAGCCTCGCCTGCTGGGCTCTGGCGATCCTTCCGCCTCAGCCTTCCGAGTAGCCAGAATTACAGGCATGCGCTACCACGCCCAGCTGATTTTTTGATTTATTGTAGAGATGAAGTCTTGCTGCCCAGGCGGGTCAGGCAGTCCACTCACCTCAGCCTCCCAAAGGTGTGGGATTACAGGCTGAGCCACCGAGCCTGGCTATATATTCTAATTTTAAGATGAATTCTATTGTGCCACAAGTTTAATTAATAGTAAATTATAAATTAAGAAACAGGCTTTTTTCCTACCTTAGCTTAGGGCAGTGTTTTGTTTTGTTTAAGTTGGAGTCTTACTTTCACTCCGTCGCCCAAGCTGGAGTGCAGTGGCGCACTCATGGCCACCCCAGTGTCAGCTCTTTGGGCTCTGGCAATCCTTCCGCCTCAGCCTTCCAAGTAGCCAGAACTATAGGCGCATGCTAGCATGCTCAGCTAATTTTTTTTTTTTTTTAAATTTATTGTAGAGACAAAGTCTTGCCAAGTTGCCTGGGCTGGTCTCAAACCCACGGGCTCAGGCAGGTTTTTAATTGGGGGAACCTTTTGAAATATCTAGAGGCATAGTTTCAGGTATTGGCATCTGGTTTGTAGTGGCCAAGGATACTACTATCTATCCTATTAGGACTGACAAAAACGATCAGTTTTTCTTTTTGTTTTCTTTGTTTTTTTTTAGTTGAAGTCTCACTCTGTCACCCAAGCTGTGGTATAGTGGAACGCTCATGGCCACTGCAGCCTCTAAGTGCTAGGTTTAGGTGATGCTTCTGCCTCAGCCTTCCAAATAACTGAAACTACAGTTACAGTATGCCACCATACCTGTCTAATTTTTTCTAAGATTTATTTTAGAGACAAAGTTTCACGAACCGGCCCAAGTTGGTCTTGAACCCCTGGGCTCTGCTTCCCAAAGTGCTGGGATTATAGGTGTGAGCCACCATGCCCTACTGAGACTGTGCATATTTTGGGGGGAAAGGGTTCATACTGTGATCGGATTATTAAAGAAATCTGTGACCTATGTAGAGGAAAACTAAGGAGAGGCCCCACCTTTCTCTATGTTTTTCTTAGAAAACCAGGAAATAAATTCTGTTTTACCTAAAACCATATGGGCATGAATATGGAATTTATGTTACTTGCTCATTGATATTTTGCTTTTAGGTTGAAGATGAACCAAACAAAATTTGTGAAGCTGATCGAGCAGCCATTAAAGCCAACATAGTGCACTTGATGCTTAGCAGCCCAGAACAAATTCAGAAGCAGGTAATATAGCCCTGCTTTTTAGGTAGGCTCCTCTGTAAAGGTGTCATCTTAATAATTCTTTCCTTCCCCAGTTAAGTGATGCTATTAGCATTATTGGCAGAGAAGATTTCCCTCAGAAGTGGCCTGACTTGTTGACAGAAATGGTGAATCGCTTTCAGAGTGGAGATTTTCATGTTATTAATGGAGTCCTCCGTACGGCACATTCATTATTTAAAAGGTAATGATGTACAGACTTTTTTAATATATATATATATATATATATATATATATATATATATATTCATTATTTAAAAAGGTAACGATGTGCCGGGCTCAGTGGCTCAGCCTGTAATCCCGTGCCTTTGGGAGGCTGAGGTGAGTGGATTGCCTGAGCCCGCGGGTTCGAGACCTGCCTGGGGCAGCGAGACCTCATCTCTATAATAAATCAAAAGATTAGCTGGGCGTGGTAATGCATACCTGTAATTCTGGCTACTTGGAAGGCTAAGGAGGAAGGATCACCGGAGCCCAGCAGGTCGAGGCTGCGGTGGCCAGAAGCAGCCACTGCACTCCAGTCTGGGCAACAGAGTGAGACTCCAATTCTATATATATATATATATATATATATATATATATATATATATATATTTTTTTTTTTTTTTTTTTTTTTTTTTTTTTTTTTTTTGAGTTGGAGTCTCACCCTATCTGTCGCCCAGACTGGAGTGCAGTTGCACGCTCCTGGCCACCGCAGCCTCGGCGTGCTGCGCTCTGGCGATCCTTTCGCCTCAGCCTTCCAAGTAGCCAGAACTACAGGCACATGCTACCACACCCAGCTAATTTTTTATTTATTGTAAAAGTGAGGTCTCGCCAAGTTGCCCGGGTGGCTCAGGGCAGTCCTTTCACCTTGGCCTCCCAAAGTGCTGGGATTACAGGCTGAGCCACCGAGCCCAGCCCAGATTTATATTTTTAAAATACTTTTTTCAATATTATTTGCTTGTGTAAATAGTTATATTTTTGTGACTGTTGTTACTCCTTTGAATATGATCATTCTGGAATAAGAGCAGCAACCTGTCAGTTTGCTTTTTTCTTCTCCAGTAAGATGTATATTTCATATTGTCCTATTACCTGCTAAATACTTAGTCTCAGCTGGGCTCAATGGCTCATGCCTATAGTCTCAGTGCTTTGGGAGGCCAAGTCAGGAGGATGGCCAGGAATTTGAAAGTAGCCTGGGCAATGTAGCTACATCCTGTCTCTAAACTGAAAAGAAACAAAAACAACAACCAGCATCTATTCTTGAAGACCTAATATGAATAAACAAAAACATGTAAGTTTGCCTATTTTACTTTAATTTTCTAGATATCGTCATGAGTTTAAGTCAAACGAGCTATGGACTGAAATTAAACTTGTTCTGGATGCCTTTGCTTTGCCTTTGACTAATCTATTTAAGGTATGGAATAACATCTTGGTGATACTTTAAAGTTGCATAATATTTTAAATTGCTTAAATCTTTGTATAAATTCTAAGAAGGCTTTGAAAGAGTTTGGCATGGATACGTGATGGATAATGTTTAGAGCATTTCTTTTGTTTTTTATTTTATTTGAGGATTCAGGTGCAGGTTTGTTGACTTGGGCTTATTGTGTATTGGTGAGGTTTGGGCTTCTAGTGAGCCCATCGCCCAAATAGTGAACATTGTACCCAACAGGTAATTTTTCAACCCTTGCCCTCCTTCCATCTTCCCCTAGAACATTTCTTTAAAAAATCTCAAGCCTGCAGAAAATGAGATGATGTTATAATGAACACTCATCTGTTATTTTTTTATTTTTTATTTTTTGAGTTGGAGTCTCACTCCGTCGCCCAGACTGGAGTACAGTGGCCGCTCCCGGCCACCACAGCCTCGACCTGCTGGACTCCAGCAATCCTTCTGCCTCGGCCTTCCAAGTAGCCGGAACTACATGCGTGCACTACCACACCCAGCTAATTTTTTTATTTATTGTAGAGATGAGGTCTCGCCAAGTTGCCCAGGTGGGTCTCAAACCCGCGGACTCAGACAATCAACTCACCTCAGCCTCCCAAGGCACGGAATTACAGGCTAAGCCACTGAGCCCGGTCATCTGTTATAAGTTTAACGGTTACCAACATTTTGTTCTTTTTTTTTTTTTTAATCTAGTCCCCTATTTAGGAGTATTTATTTATTTTATTTCCATTTTTTTTTTTTTTTGAGTTGGAGTCTATTGCCCAGGCTGGAGTGCAGTGGCACGCTCATGGCCACTGCAGCCTCGACCTGCTGGCCTCAGGCAATCCTTCTTCTCAGCCTTCCAAGTAGCTGGAACCACAGGCATGCGCCACCATTCCCAACTAATTTTTTTTTTTTATTGTAGAGACGTGGTTATGCCGAGTATGTCTCTAAAGAACAGATCCACATGTTTATTTTACTGTGTATAGAGTTTAATTAACATATATTTGTACATGATTTTATAGTATACAGACTGCTTTCCTAAACATGTTCTTAGTCTTTGTGAAAATCCCGTAAGATAGAAAAGTATTGTTAATCTTTTTTTCCAGATAGTGAAAAGGGGTTGGTATCACACAGCTAAAAACAAGAAAGAAAGAAAAGAAAAGAAAACTAGGCCTCAAATCTAGTTTTGCTGATGCCAAAAAAGCTGTTTCTTTCCCTTTTTTTTCTTTTGAGTTGGAGTCTCTGTCACCCAGGCTGGAGTGCAGTGGCACGCTCACCATCACCACACCTGTCTAATTTTTTAATTTATCATAAAAATTAGGCCTTGCCAATTTTTTTTTTTTTTTTGTAGAGACAAGGTCTCGCAAAGTTTCTCAGGCTGGTCTTGAACCCCTGGGCTCATGCAGTCCTCTTTCCGTCACCTCCCAAAGTGTTGGGATTACACGCATGAGCCACTGCACCCAGATGTTTTCTTTTTCTTTTTGAGTTGGAGTCTCATTCTGTCGCCTAGGCTGGAGGGCAACAGCACGATCACAGCCACCGCAGCCTTAATCTGCTGGACTCAGGCAATTCTTCCACCTCAGCCTTCCAAGTAGCCAGAAATACAGGTGTGCGCTACCACACCCGGCTAATTTTTTGATTTATTGTAGGGACGAGGTCTCCCCAAGTTGCTCAGACTGGTCTCAAACCCTTGGGGTTCAGGCAGTCCTCTGGGATTACAGATTTGAGCCTGTGCGCCTGTCCTGTTTCTTATTTTCAGAGGGGAAGGTTGTATGGTGCTCAGTAATAACATGCAGAACATGTACAAGGTTTTTCATGGTTAGGGCAACTTGGTGATGGTATATTTTTATTTTTAAAATAGAATTGCATAAAGCTGGGCATAATGACTCACGCCTATAATCCCAGCACATTGGAAGGCAGAGGCTAGGGGATTGCCTGAGCTCAGGGGTTCAACACCAGCCTGAGTAACGTGGTGAACCCTTGTCTCTACAATAAATCAAAAAATTAGCCAGGCGTGGTGGTGCATGCGTGTAGTTTCAACTACTTGAAGGCTGGGGCAGTAGGATCACTTGAGCCCCACAGATTCAGGCTGTAGTGGCTGTGGGCTATTATACTTTAGCCTGGGTGACAGTGATACTTCAAGTCAAAAATAAGAATTGTATAAAATGAGATAGCTTTTCACCTATTCATTTAGGAAAGATTTTTATTTCTCAAAAGATAGTAAAATAGGCCGTGTTGGAGGTTCATGTCTATAATTCCAGCACTTTGGGAGGCCAAAGTGAGAGGATTGCCTGAGCCCACGGGTTTGAGAGCAACCTGGGCAACTTGGCAAGACCTCTTTTCTTCAATAAAAAAAAAATTAAATATATTAAAATCATTGCCCAGATCTCAGTGAAGTGAGCACTCTAATGTTCTGACATTGGATGATAAATGATAATAGCTTTTTGGAGATTGGCATCTCATTAAGAAAACTTTAATACTCATATTTCTTAACTCCAGAATAAAGGAAGTAGCATTTGTTGAGTGTCTTTTACCCAGAAAATGTGTACAAAATACTAGGACCTTTTATGTGTATTTTATCATTTAATTGTCAGACTCTATATTTGTGGTAGCCATTGTTCCTATATTATAATAAGGAAATTGGGATCATAGTAAAACAGCTTACTTTTTCTTTTTTTAATTTTAAAGATGTGGGGTGCAGTTTAGGGTTCGTTTTACTGTTACCAGAAAAGCTATTTGTTATCTTTTTTTTTTTTTTTTTTGAGTCGGAGTCTTAATTCTGTCACTCAGGCAACCCGCTGGGCTTAGGTGATCCTTCTCCCTCAGCCCTCTAAGTAGCTGGAACTACAGGTGCACACTACCGCGCCCCGCCAATTTTTCACTTTTCTGTAGAGATAAGGTCTCGTCAAGTTGCCCAGGCTGTGGACTCAGACAGTCCTCACCTCAGCCTCCCAAAGTGCTGAGATTATAGGCATGAGCCACCATGCCTGTCCTACTTTCAGGTTGCTTTCTTAAAGCATTGCTCCTTATGAGTGAAAGAGCTTGAGTTGTATACAGGTCTATATGACATCCAAACTTGTGCTTATAGCATACTATGCTGCTTTGGTAATACACATCTAGACTTTCAGACTGCAAAAATTAGAAGTTTATGGTTAAGCTGGTTTGTTGCAGTTAGAGAAATGAACAGTTGGAGACAACCTAAATGCCAAGTGTCAGAAGAGTTCTTTAATGAGAGCATGTGAAGACAGTTTTGTGTAACATACATACATATAATCACATAGAAGGATATAGTTTAGAAAATTAACATTGGAATTTTTTAGTAGTGCCATTATGAATAATTTAAAAGTACATACTTATAATTTTCCGAATTGCTTATATGACTATATACTGCTATTTAAAAGCCAGATTTTAGAGAAGAAATAAGTGTCAGTGTAGTACAAGGCTATTTCACTGATATCAGCAAGCTAGGTTTACAAAACACTAAAACTGTGTTGCTGAATTTTTTTCCAAGGCCACCATTGAACTCTGCAGTACCCATGCAAATGATGCCTCTGCCCTGAGGATTCTGTTTTCTTCCCTGATCTTGATCTCAAAATTGTTCTATAGTTTAAATTTTCAGGTAAGTTAAGTTTCATTTGAAATCTTGCTTTGATTCTTAATTTTTTATTTTAAATATAGTTTCTATTTGATGAAGACTTCTTTGGCAGCATTGACTTTTCTGAAAGAAAACAAAGTTTTTTGTGGTTTTGCTGTTCTATATCCACGGTGTTCTTTTTTTTTTTTTTTTTGAGTTGGAGTCTTACTCTGTCACCCAGACTGGAGTGCAGTGGCCAGTCCCGGCGGCCACTGCAGCCTCGACCCGCTGGGCTCCAGCAATCCTTCTGCCTCAGTCTTCCAAGTAGCTGGAACTACAGGCACTCACTACCACGCCTGGCTCATGTTTTGATTTATTGTAGAGATGAGGTCTCGCCAAGTTGCCCAGGGGGGTCTCGAACCCGCGGGCTCAAGCAGTCCACTCAGTTAAGCCTTCCAAGACGCGAGATTACAGGCTGAGCCACCGAGTCTGTATGTTGTTCTATTTTACAATAGTTCCTAGATATGCTTAATGGGTGTTTCATGGGAAAAAGTAGCATTTTTTTGTATCCAGTGGATTACGAAAACCCTACATCCTGATTCACCATTTTGGAGAGTCATTCTATACGCAGTTTTATTGAAGGCACTGAGAAGCCAGATTTCAGAGGCCCTCTTTTGTTCATTCACATGGGTATTAACACTTGGGGAACCATGTTTTGGTTAGAGTATCCCTGACTAGCTTATACAAAAGGCCTTTTATCAGAAGCACATGGAGAGACAGAAGACTGAAGTATCAGACTTAGAGGGGTAAGACTCAATTACATTTCAGAGGAAAACATAGCCACAGGGTAATATCAGGGAATATCTGGTCACCCTATTGCTTCTGAAACAGTGGCCTCCAATCTTTTTTTTTTTTTTTGAGTTGGAGTCTCACTCGGTCGCCCAGACTGGAGTGCAGTGGCCGCTCCCGGCCACCACAGCCTCGCCTGCTGGGCTCCGGTGATCCTTCCACCTCAGCCTTCCGAGTAGCCGGAATTACAGGCATGTGCTACCATGCCCGGCTGATTTTTTGATTTATTGTAGAGATGAGGTCTCGCTGCCCAGGCGAGTCTCGGACCCGTGGGCTTAGGCAATCCACTCACCTCAGCCTCCCAAAGGCGCGGGATTACAGGCTGAGCCACCGAGCCCGACTTTTTTTTTTTTTTTTTTTTTTTTTTTTGAGTCAGATTCTCACTGTCACCCAGGCTGGAGTGCAGTGGCACTCTCACGGCAACTGCAGCTTCAGCCTGCTGGGCTCGAGCAATTCTTTGCCTCACCCTTCGTAGTAGCTGGAACTATAAGCATATACCACTCCGCCTGGCTAATTTTTTTTTATTCACTGTAGAAACAAGGTCTCACCAAGTTGCCCAGGCTGGTGTTGAACCCCTTGGCTCAGGCAATCCTCTTGCCTCCACCTCCCAAAGTGCTAGGATTACAGGCGTGAGTTGTCACGCCTGGTAATTATTCTTTGTGTTCTTGAATCATTTAAGATTTACGGCCATGTTGGGTGCAGTGGCTCATGCCTGTAATCTCAGGACTTTTGGGAGGTGGAGGCAAGAGGATTTTCTGTGTCCGTAGGTTCCAGACCCACCTGAGGAACTTGGTGAGAACTCGTATCTGCAATAAAAGGAAACCAAATTAGTTGGGCTTGATATCACACTCTTATAGTTCCAGCTACCTGGAAGGCTGAGGCAGAAGGATCACCTGAACCTTAGCAGGTCAAGGCTGCGGTTGTTGTGAGTGTGCCACTGCATTCCAGCCTAGGGACAGAATGAGACTCCTACTCAAAAAAAAAGGGTTCACGACCAGGTGCTGTGACTCATACCTGTAAGACCAGCACTTCACAGGCTGAGGTGAGGGAATCACTTGATCTCAGTAATTCTAGGCCAGCCTGGGCAAAATGAGACTCCGTGTCTCTAAAAAATATATATTTTTTTGAATTAGCCTTACATGGTGGCATGCACCTGTAGTCATGAGGATTGCTTGAGTCCAGGAGATCAAGACTGCAGTGAGCTGGGATCACTCCACTGCACTATGGCCTAGGTGACTGAGCAAGACTCTGTCTATAAGGAAAAAGAAAAAAGAAGATTCAGGACCAAGAAGGGGGTATTAATGGGTACAGATTATTGTTGCACTGAGACACAAGAAAAAGGATCTGGCCTTCTCATTGCTTGTAGCAGTACCTGAACTTCTGTTCACAACATGGCTGAACTCCCTATGGCAGGGAGAGCATTCCCCAAAAGGAATTAATTGGGTTCTCCTAGGTAGACTAGGAGATGAACAGCCCAAAAAGATATGCCCACATCAGTGTTCAGCTGGACATCAGTTTGAGAAATTCTTACTTAAATTAATGCTAATGTTTTTGCTTACACCTTCTTTTAGAAGTCAGGTCAGATAAAGCCTTTGGTAACTTGTCAGATATAACCAGGGAGACAATAGAAAGTAGGTGTAATCTTTACCCTCACAAGGGCTTGGATCTCCTTAGGAAAACAGTACTATTCCACAGGAAATCAGTAATTGTATAAACCAATAAGTTTGAATCTGAACTATTGGTCCTTTTACAATAAATGCTGTTCAGAAAGGAAAATGGATGTGTTGGTAAGCACTGAGCTTTTTAAGGAAAGACTGTATGTAGTCTTAGCTGGACCTTGAAGGGAGGTTTCCACTGGGACAGGAACTAGAGTGGTGTCATTGATGGCATGCCAACAAGCAGAAGTCAGAATGGTTTCTGCCAGATATAACTGGAGCTGAGAATTCTTGTCAGAATAGGTCATGCTCAGGCTGTGAAGTTTGAACTTCAGCCTATGTGCAAAATGCTCAATGTGTTGGGGAAACTCACTAAAGTAGTGCACATATTTATTTTAATGAAAGTTTCAAGTCAGTGTTTATTCTTTAGGATCTCCCTGAGTTTTTTGAAGATAATATGGAAACTTGGATGAACAATTTTCATACCCTCTTGACATTAGATAATAAGCTTCTACAAACTGATGTAAGTATTTAAAATGCTGCCTTTTTCTTTCATTAAGAATTGTTGTGTTACCTTTTGAAAACCTGTTTACTTTTGCATTGTTCGTAGATAAAATTCTAAGAATGCAAGTATATTTGCTTCTGTTTGATGTTCTATGTTTGGTTCTCTGTTGTATACAGAATTACTATGGGCCTGGCTTAAGTCACAATATAAAGATAAGGCTATTTCTTTTCTTTTTTTTTTGAGTTGGAATTTCACTCTGTCACCCAGTCTGTAGGGCAGTGGCACACTCACGGCCACCCCAGCCTCAGCCTACTGGACTCTGGCAATCCTTCTGCCTCAACCTTCTAGGTAGCCAGAATTACAGGTGCATGTGACCATGCCCGGCTACTTTTTGATTTATTGTAGAGACGAGGCCTCACCAAGTTGCCCGGGCTGGTCTTGAACCCGCAGGCTCAGTCAGTCTACTCCCAAAGTGCTGGGATTACAGGCTGAGCCACTGAGCCCAGCCAGATAAGGCTATTTCTCTTTTGAGTCAGAGTCTCTGTCACCCAGGCTAGAGTGCAGTGGCATGCTCACAGCCACCACAGCCTCGAACTGCTGTGCTCAGGTGATCCTTTCCCCCTTCTAAGTAGTTGAAACTATAGATGTGTGCCACCATGCCTGGCTAATTTTTTGATTTATTGTTGAGATGAAGTCTCACCAAGTTGCCCAGGCTGGTCTCGACCCCCTGGGCTCAGGCGCTCCTCTTGCCTCTGCATCCCAAAGTGCTGGGATTAACAGGTGTGAGCTACCATGTCTAGCTCTAGATAAGGCTACTTCATGACACTAATTAAAGTAAGGCTTAAAGTATTCTCATTGTGAATATTTTATGACATAAAATGGTCTTTGAAGATACTAAGAAAATAAATTTCTGTAATGGTAAGTAAGCCTCTTAAATCATCCATGGCTGGGGAAAAAGGGGAAATGGTAAAAGTTTGTAATACATAAAGGTATGTGGGATTTAGTCCTATGTACTTTAACCACACAGCACTTATTGTGCTGTTCCTTTGCTCATTAACATATTTATGATTTACTTCTTTCCCAAGAAACAAAAAAACAAGGATATGTTAACTCTAGATAAATTAAAAATTAGAGTTAGTGATTCAAATCAAGTTTTGAAGGTGGGCTGTGAAAAGAGAATCGTTGCTATGGTTGTACAGTAGATTTTTTTTTCTTAGTTTGACTGTGTAAACAGGCACTTAAGAAGGTATGACTCCTAGCCGGGTGTGGAGGTGAGAGGACTGCCTAGGGCTTCAAGACCAGCCTGGATAACTTGGCAAGACCTCGTCTCAACAGTAAATAAAATAATCACCTGGGGGTGGTGGTGGGTGCCTGTGCTTCCAGCTACTTGGAAAACCGAGGCAGAAGGATCACCTGAACCCAGCAGGTGAAGACTGGTGGCTGTGAGCGTACCACGGCATTCCAACCTGGGTGACAGAGTGAGCCTCCTACTCAAAAAAAAAAAGTGTAGCTCCCATAGCATAATGCTTTTATTTTAATAGGAAAAATAATCCTTCAAAAGACAAAGCTGTACTTCACACTTAAGTCTGAAGGAAATTGTCAAATAGGGCTCTTACAAGGGGCCGTCTGCCTAGTTACCATGTACTACTTTGTGTCATCTTACATCCCTTGATATTTATGCCTGAGGAACCAGTGTGCAGGAATTCTTTATTATGTCTTCTAAATCTGAGAGTTTGGGCACATAGCACAGCTCAGCAGGGGATTTCTGTTACAGTAGAGATTATATAAATCACTGTCATGGTTTACATTGAGACTGGCAAACTTTTTCTGTGAAGGGCAAAGTGGTAGTGTATTTGGTTTGGTAGGCCATGTGGTTAGTGTTGAAGCTGCACTGCAGTTGTAGTGTGAAGGCAGCTATAGACAGTATCATAAGTCATGTAAATCAGTTGCATACAGAAAAAACAAATGCACATAGCTGTTTTTTTTTCTTTTTAAGTTGGAGTCTCACTCTGTTGCCCAGGCTTGAGTACAGTGGTGCGCTCACAGTCACCACATCCTTGACCTGTTGGGCTCAGGCAATCCTTCCACCTCAGCCTTCCAAGTAGCTGGAACTACAGGCACGTGCCACCATGCCTGGCTAATTTTTTTTTTTTAATTGTAGAGATAGGTCTCACCAAGATGCCCAGGCTGGTCTCAAACCCATGGGCTCAGGCAGTCCTCTCACCTCGGCCTCCCAAAGCTGGGATTATAGGCATGAGCCATCATACCCGGCAGCTATGTATTTAAAAAAAAAGAGCATGCTGGATTTGGCTTACAGAACATAATTTGCTGACCCTTGATTTAGATTTTTGCTTAAGATTTTATAACCAAAATATTGTTTGCGAGAATCCTTACTTTTGAATGGGAGTGGATTTCCTATCTTAATGTATTTGAAGTGATAACCATTTGGGTGGCAGCAAGAGAATACAGCTAACTCTGTTGCAAAGGAAAATATGAGCTGGTGCAGTGGTTCACATCTGTAATCCCAGCACTGTGGTAGGCTAAAGTGGGAGACCTTGAGTCCAGAATCGAGACCACCTGGGCAACATAATGAGACACTGTCTCTACAAAGAAAAAAATTAGCCCGGCATGATGGTGTGTGCTTAAGTACCAACTGCTTGGGAGGCTGAGGCAGAAGGGTCCCCTGAGCCCAGGAGGTTAGGGCTGTGGTGAACTGTGGCTATGCCACTGCACTCCAGCTTGAGCAACAGAGTGAGACCCCAACTCAAGAGAAAAGTGTGATGTGATCTTTATTGTTCAGGTTTCTGTAGAAATATGCTTTTTTTTTTTTTTTTTAAATTGAATTGGAGTCTCACTCCATAGCCCAGGCTGGAGTGCAGTGGCACGCTCATGGCCACCCCAGCACCGATCTGCTGGGCCTCCCAAGTAACCAGAACTACAGGTGCGAACTACCACGCTCTTCTACTTCGTGATTTATTGTAGAGACGAGGTCTCGCCAAATTGCCCGGACTGGTCTCAAACCCGCGGACTCAGGAAATCTACTCGCTTTGGCCTCCCAAAGTGCTGAGATTTCAGGTTGAGCCACCGAGCCTGGCCAGAAACATGCTGTTTTTAATCTGTTATGGGAATGTTTTATAATTCAGCAATCGGAAGAGATGGTTTTATTTAACTTGAAACTTTTAAACCTGCTCTCAATGGTTAGTAAATGAGAAGTATTTCATCTTGTACTTACTTGAAAGTCTTGGTGAATAGATGTAGTTTACAACAGCTGATTTAGATTTAAATTATAAAGAGTCTAGTTCAGGAATTTCAGCTTCTCTTATTTATGTTAGCATTAGAGTTGTATGAGTTTTCTCTTTTCTTTTATGTGAGGATGAAGAGGAAGCAGGTTTATTAGAACTCTTAAAATCCCAGATATGTGATAATGCTGCACTTTATGCACAAAAGTATGATGAAGAATTTCAACGGTACTTGCCTCGTTTTGTCACAGCCATCTGGAATTTACTAGTTACAACAGGTCAAGAGGTCAAATATGATTTGGTAAGCTGATGGAGACAAGTAATTTAAAAACATTCTTTCCCTCTCTCCTCCCCTTCCCATGAAATAAACTCTTCAGTTTTGCTTTTTAAACTATTCTTATTCTTGTCTTTTGTTCTAGTTGGTAAGTAATGCCATTCAATTTCTGGCTTCAGTTTGTGAGAGACCTCATTATAAGAATCTGTTTGAGGACCAGAACACGCTGACAAGTATCTGTGAAAAGGTTATTGTGCCTAACATGGAATTTAGAGGTAATTATTACAAAGTATAAAAAAGCATTTTCAGAGGAGTTAAAAACTCAGTTTTTAAGCAAGTGTGTCGGTGTCTTAATGTCTTAATTTAATGCCTTCTGTTGCTGTTTGTTGCTGTCTCTCTTATTACTTAATAAGACATATAGGTCATTTATTTTCTGTTTTCTAAACCAAGACAGAAAATGTGGTATCTGTGAATGAGTATTGCTTTAATGAACTTTAGTGTATACTGTGGGGATTAAGTAAGATTTTAAAATTCCTGGTACTGTGAGAGGAAAAACTATCCAGATCTCAATACAGGGAAGGAATTGGTTTTGTTTGATTTGTGTTTCACCAAGGCAAATAGTTATTTATTAATCGTTGAGAATAGAGGTGATAACATAAGTACAGTGTTGAAGTCACTTAGTTTGTGCTTAAGGTTAAAATGATCCTAAGAGTCTGTGTTTGTGTATAAAATGTCGTCTTCTGTTTCTGAAGAACAAGTAAGGAAGGTGAAAAGGATCGTGTTTTATATCAAAGCTCTCCTTAGATCAGTGGTTCTCAAATTATGTCTGCAACAAAATAAAGAAATCAAGGACAATACAGTGTGAAGTTTTATTTCCTTTTGTATTTTTATAAAAGTACACTTAAAGGATAGATCTTTATTCTGATAATTTTCCATCCAATTTTTTTGTTAAGATGACTTTTTATGAAATATTGATGATTATAGTTAGGTTGTTTGGTGTGTTGTTTTTTTTTAATGTCCTTATCTGTCACAATTATCAGTTAGCATTCTGAAATTTATCCCTAACATTTTTGAAGGTCTGGGGACACTGTCAAATTAGAATGAGTGATCCTTTCAGTGTGAATTACCTAATACTATCCTTTCAGGGTGGCATTTGCTGCCATCGGTAATGATTGAAAGTATATGAAGTACTGCTTTGGGAATTCTTTGCTGTAAAATAAGGCAATTCTGCATACTGTTCTGCATACTCAACTGTAAAGTACAATGACTAGCTTTTTGGAAAGTTACCTGAAATAACTCTCTTTATAGCTGCTGATGAAGAAGCATTTGAAGATAATTCTGAGGAGTATATAAGAAGAGATTTAGAAGGATCTGGTTTGTATCTTGCTTTTCTAGTTACTGGTATCTTCGCAAGACAGTTTTAAGGTTCTCTTTCTTGTAAATATGGGGAGGAGTGGGAGTTAGGATAAGGGTGTAATTTCAACTGGCTTCCCCTGAAAATTGTTTCCCTTCTTTAACTTGCATATCTTTAAAAGCTCCTACATGACCTGCATGAAAGTATCAAAAGTTGAATCATTTGTCGTCTTATATATTTAATGGTATTTATCATAATTGTGACCTCTTTAGTTTCATTTTCATTTTGTGTTTCTTTTGACGAGGACTGTTTTTTTTCATTTTGTATGTTGCTAATAGCTATCAGAAGGCTATTTGTTTTCTTATAAACTGCGTTAGTTGGTCAGTAGTTGTCTATCCCTCCCATAATATGTTTCGTTTTCATTTTGTAGATATTGATACTAGACGCAGGGCTGCTTGTGATTTGGTGCGAGGATTATGCAAATTTTTTGAGGGACCTGTGACCGGAATATTTTCTGGTTATGTTAATTCCATGCTGCAGGAATATGCAAAAAATCCTTCTGTCAACTGGAAACATAAAGATGCAGCTATTTACCTTGTGACATCTTTGGCATCAAAAGCCCAAACACAGAAGGTAAACCTTTTTAATGTGGTTTTGTTTCGAAAATATATCAGTAATTGCAGAAATAAAAAAGAAATACTATATCTTTGATAATACAAATTACTCTTCCAGATAACCTATTAGTTCTGGTTAGAATTTATATAGTCTCCAGAGATGCCTTTATGGAGATTTATTGTAAACTTAACTTTTTTATGGACCAAAGCATTAACTTAGATCTACTGTATAATATGTGCTAAGTTTAGTAATTCTTTAATTTAGGGGATTTTATTGTCTGTTAAGATAGTTTTGTTTTATATTTATGCTCTTTGTATTTTGAAGTGTTTATCTCCATTTTTAATGTGATTTTCTAAAATTGCTTAAATGTCTAATGTTGTAGATACATATGGGTGTTTTGTGTTATTTTACCTTGTTACAAATTTGCTTTTCAGCATGGAATAACGCAAGCAAATGAACTTGTAAACCTAACTGAGTTCTTTGTGAATCACATCCTCCCAGATTTAAAATCAGCTAATGGTGAGTTGTGAGATTTCTTTTTTTAAGTTGGAGTCTCACTCTGTCACCCAGGCTGGAGTGCAGTGGAACACTCACAGCCACTGCAGCCTCGACTTGCTGGACTCAGATGATCCTTCCACCTCAAACTTCCATGTAGCTGGAACTATAGGGACACGCTACCACGCCCGACTAATTGATTTATTGTGGAAATGAGGTCTCTCCAAGTTTCCCAGGCCCGTCTTGAACCTGTGGGTTCAGGTAGTCCTCTCACCTTGGCCTCCCAGAGTTCTAGGATTATAGGTGTGAGCCACTGTGCCAACTGAGGTTTTTTTTCTGTTATGAAACTTATTACACTATACCTGCAATTTTTATTTACATTGTTACACCGCAAACCACATCAAAAGTCATGAAAGGGGCTCTATATTGCCATGATAGTAGAAAAAAATTAGTTTCTATGTTCCTTTTTTTTTTCCTTGAGAGTCTTTTTCTGTCACTCAGACTAGAATACAGTGACATGGTCATGGCTCATTGTAGTTTCAACCTCCTGGGCTCAAGTGATCTTCACCCTTCAGCCTCCCAAATAGCTGGGACTACTGGTGTGCACCACCATGTCTGGCTAATGTTTTGATTGTTTTGTAAGATGAAGTCTTGCTATGTTGCCCAGCCTGGTCTCAAACTCCTGGTCTCAAGCAATCCTCCTGCCTTGGCCTTCCATAGTGCTGGGATTACTGGTGTGAACCACTGCGCCCAGCCATGAAATTAACTTTTGATAAAGAAAATACTGTTTGTTTAGAAGGTAAATAGGAATAAGTAAAACTGAACTGTAACTCAGCTTTGCTATCCTAGTGTATAAATAGGAATTACACTTTGGCCACCTTTTCTTTCTCATTTGAAACATGACCTCTTAATCATTACATTTTTCAAAGTACTAGATACTGATAGATATTAAGGATAGGTTCTTTTTAATTTTTTTTTGAGTCAGAATCTCACTCTCGCCCAGGCTGGAGTGCAGCGACATGCTCACAGCCACCGCAGCCTCGACCTGCCGGACTAGGGCGATCCTTCCACTTAAGCCTTCCAAGCAGCTGGAACTACAGGTGCCCGTGACCATGCCCAGCTAATTTTTTGTTTCTTGTAGAGACGAGGCCTCACCATGTTGCCCGGGCTGGTGTCGAACCTGTGAACTCTGGCAGTCCTCTCACCTCCGTCTCCCAAATGGTTGAGCCACTACACCCAGCTAAGGATAGGTTCTTAGGTTTATGAGTGTGATCTAGATTCAGAAATATTCCTTTCTTTAAAGAAACATTTAGAGAAGTTTGTATATATTCAAAGGTAAAGCAGATATTGTAATGAGCTAACCTGTGACCATTATCCAGCTTCAAGAATTATTAATAATTAAGCTGTATGCAGTGAACCCTTGCTTACAATTCTAGCACTTTGGGAGGAAAGGCAGGCGTATTGCTTGAAGCTAGGAGTTTGAGACCAGCCTGGGCAATAAAGCGAGACCCTGTCTCAGAAAAAAAAAGATTTTGAGTGGTGGCTCAAGGCTGTAATTTCAGCACTCGGAGGCCTCCAGAGGCAAGAGGATTGACTGAGCCCAGGATTCGAGACCAGCCTGGGCATCTTGGTGTGAGACCTTGTCTCAACAATAAATCAAAAAATTATCCAGGCATGGTGGCGCACGCCTGTCGTTCCAGCTATTTGGAAGGCTGAGGCAGAAGTATCGCCAGAACCCAGCAGGTTGAGGCTGCGGTGGCCGTGACCATGCCACTGCACTCCACCCTGGGCGACACTGAGACTCTGACTCAAAAAAAAAGCACATCCCAGCTAGAGATACACGTTTTAAATTCAGAATACCTTCAATTCTGAAATTAGAGATGACATGATCATTGGTGCATGTTCCCAATAACCTTTCTTCAATTTTATAAGTAATATATGTTCTTTTGTCACCAAACAGGCAAAGGTAAAAAATAATTTATAATCCAACTAGATAATTAATGGCTATATAATAGATCATTATATAATTAACTTTGACTATTAGTGTATAATTATATATAATATATAAACTTCAATAAGCTTCAGTTGCTTAACATTTAATTATGTTTTTTAAATGCAGATAATGCCACTAAGTTGGATATAATAGCCCTTCCCACTTCAGTAACTATGAGTTTCTGTTTTTTTAATAGTGAATGAATTTCCTGTCCTTAAAGCTGACGGTATCAAATATATTATGATTTTTAGGAATCAAGTAAGTAGATTTTTACTTGTAAAATACTACTTAATCTTTCAAGACTTTATTGTATATAAGCTTCTCTGCTGTGGCTTCATACTTGATATCCATATCTTACAAAATTACCAGTAACTCTTTAATATTTTATGATTTCAGATTGTGCTTAATTTTCCTCAGATGTATTAAAAATGTTTCTTTTTACAATAATATTATTAAAAATTGGGATCTAAGCAATGTCTAGACATGACATAAAGTTATGTCTCAAGTCTCTTACAACAGAGATGTCCTCCTTTCCCTTTCTTATGCCTGCTATTTGTAGAAGAAACTAGTTGTTTATCTTGGAGAGTTTCTTATATTTTGCTTTTGACTAATTACATCCTCATGGTATACAGTTGTCACTTAGTATACACTAGGTATTTGTTCCTAGACCCCCAAATATACCAAAATGTACACATACTTATGTCCTACAGTTGGCCCTGCAAAATCCGCTTATTCAAAAAGTTGGCTTTTGGTATACAGATTTTGCATTTCAAGAATACTGTATTTTTTGTTCGCATTTGGTTTAAAAAAAAATGAATGCATATGGACCCATGCAGTTGAAGTCTGTGTTGTTTAAGGGTCAACTATCTTGTCCCACTAGTTCCTGTATCTATATTGGTAGATCTGGAGTCTTGACTAGATTTAGATTCCTGTAGACAGGAAAACACCATAGGTATACTTTTTTTCTTTTTATATTTCTTTTTTTTGAACGGAAACTCACTCCGTCGCCCTGGCTGGAGTGCAGTGGCACATTCACGGCCACTGCAGCCTTTACCTGCTTGGCTCAGGTGATCTTTCCGTGTCAGCCTTCCAAATCGGCGGAACTGCAGGCATGCACTACCACGCCCAGCTATTTTTTGATTTATTTAAAGACGAGGTCAGCCGGGCTTGGCGGCTCAGCCTGTAATCCTGCGCTTTGGGAGGCTGAGGTGAGTGGATTGCCTGAGCCTGCGGGTTCAAGACCCGCCTGGGCAACTTGGCGAGACCTCATCTCTACAATAAATCAAAAATTAGCCGGATGTGGTAGTGTACGCCTGTAGTTCCAGCTACTTGGAAGTCTGAGGCAGAAGGATCACCAAAGCCCAGCAGGTTGAGGCTGCAGTGGCCAGGAGTGGCCACTGCACTCCAATCTGAGTGACAGAGTGAGACTCCAAAAAATAAATAAATAGAGAGGTCTCGCCAAGTTGCCCAGGCTAGTCTCGAACCCCTGAGCTTAGTCAGTCCTCTCACCTCTGCCTCCCAAAGTACTAGGATTATAGGCATGAACCACCATGCCTTGGGGTCTTTTAATATATTTATAGGAGGCTGGGCATGGTGGCTCAAGGCTGTAATCCCAGCACATTGGGAAGCCAAGGTGAGAGGATTGCCTGAACCCATGGGTTCGAGACTAGCCTAGGCAACTTGTTAAGACCTCGTCTTTACAATAAATCAAAAAATTAGCTGGGCATGGTAGCGCATGCCTGTAGCTCCAGTTACTTGAAGTGCTGACTTGGAAAGATCACTTGAGCCGAACAGGTAAAGGCTGCAGTTGGCCGTGAGTGTGCTACTGTACTCCAGTTGGGGCGACAGAGTGAGACTCCACTCAAAAAAATAAAAAGAAAAGAAAAGAAGCAAAGTATACCTATGGTGTTGAGACTTCATAATATATATATTGTGTTACATGAGACTATTGCGTTCTCATAGATCATTTAATTACCAGTTTATATAGGAAAAGCAGGATAACTGTTTGTGAGGTCTTTTTCTTTTTTTTTTTTTGAGTTGTAGTCTCACTCTGTCACTCAGGCTGGAGTACAGTGGCATGCTCACAACCACTATAACCTCAACCTGCTGGGCTCGGGCTATCCTTCTGCCTGAAGCCTTCCAAGTAGCTGTGACTACAGGCACATGCTACCATGCCCTGCTAATTTTTTGGTTTATTATAGATAGGAGATCTAACCAGGTTGCCCAGGCTGGTCTTGAACCGTGGACTCAGGCAATCCTCTCACCTCTGCCTCCCAAAGTACTGGGATTACAGGCGTGAGCCACCACGACTGGCAGCTTCTCTCTTTTTAAGACTAATGAATGTTCTAGATATTAGAGATTTTTAATGAAGATTGTTGTTCTTATTTTTATTCCTTATTGAGGGGCAGCAGGAGGAGAGTGAGGCACACAAAGGTTAAGTGACTTTTTCAAGAAATACCTGCTAGTGAAAAAGTATAGCTCTTTTTATAGTATATTGGTGAATTTTACTCTGCTTCTCCATGATATTATTATTTTATAGTGTATTCATTTATTTGTAAGATTTTAGCACTCATACTTTTGTGCATAGAAAAAGAGGATTGGGAAATTGAATGGAAATTGAACCATTATGTGGAGGTAAAAGTTGTGATTTCCCAATATCATCATTTTCTGTTATAACAACCGAAAAATGCAAACTGTTAAAATTAAGCTTTCCCTTCCAGTTGTCTTTTAGTCAAAAGTGTCATGGCATATATAGCTTGTATATTATTATATTTTTCAGGTGCCAAAAGAACATCTTTTAGTCTCTATTCCTCTCTTGATTAATCATCTTCAAGCTGAAAGTATTGTTGTTCATACTTATGCAGCACATGCTCTTGAAAGACTCTTTACTATGAGAGGCCCTAACAATGCTACTCTGTAAGTATTTGATTCTGAGCAGTTTGTATTTTTTTAGCTTGAGGTGAGGGCTGTAATTTACTGGTCAAAGATATTACTGAGTGTTTTCATAATTTTATTAGTAGTTGGAAAACAGAGTGTACTTTCTATGCATTTATATTCTGCCTCATTCTAAAAGGATGTGAGGCAGCTTACCAAAATAGATACGTTACGACAATAAGATTAAGTAAATTGTAGGAGAGGAAAATTACTGAGATAAGATTAATAGACAGAAATGTGTGTTAAAGGACCATGTATAGTAGTTCAAGAAACTCCCAATTTTATTTGGAGTCTCCTGGAAGCCAAGGCAAAGGGGGAAACTCAGGTAGTTGCCATCAAGAAAGTAGCTCTTCTGGCCTGATCTGAGGATGAGATGGGGAGGAATGGATGGTCTGCATGTCTTTCAGGCCATTCTTCAGCAGTGTTATTTCTTGAAACTGAGCTTTGGGTAAGAGATGGAAAACAGTTGTAGGTTGTTTTCTTCATCAAGAATTTGAAGTAAGGATTGCTCTCAGTGGCCAGTTAAGGGTTGAAAGGACATCCTTTGAGGTGAGTCAAGCCAGTACCTGTCTACAGACCCAGAATTTATGCAGAAAACAATTCTGAATCTTACTTCACCTGCAAGAAAAATAGATGATTGAGACCCCTGGGTTTCCCAGTTCTTTTCTTTTTTTCTGAGTCAGAGTCTCACTCTGTCGCCCAGGCTGGAGTGCAGTGGCTCACTGCTCACGACCACCACAGCTTTGACCTGCTGGGTTCAGGCGATCCTTCCACCTCAGTCTTCCAAATAGCGGGAACTACAGGCACCACACTCAGCTAATTTTTTTACTGTAGAGACAAGGTCTCACCATGTTCCCCAGGCTGGTCTCGAACCCACGGGCTTCGGAAATCCTCTCACCTTGGCCTCCCAAACTTCTGGGATCACAGGTGTGAGCCACCGCACCTGGCCCCAGTTCTGTCCTTGATGGGAATAGATAAGAACCAAGGATGACTCTTGCAAATTCAGTTGATATTGGGTTTATTGGATTTTGGGGTTCAGTTGTATTTGGTCCCAGATATGCCTTTTAAGAGTTTAGCATGAGCATATGTAAAGAATTATTTCCCTAATCTGTCAATTGTTAGTGGTGGAAGATGGCTCAACTTTATGCAGAGAGGTGATATATATCGAAGTTGGCAAGGGTGCTCCACAGTGGCAAGCTCAGTGGTTGGTAGTGACTGAAAGCTATCTTTTCTCTATAGCTTTACAGCTGCAGAAATTGCACCGTTTGTTGAAATTCTGCTAACAAATCTTTTCAAAGCTCTCACACTTCCTGGCTCTTCAGAAAATGAATATATCATGAAAGGTAGGCCTTTTCCCTGGTATGCAGACTATAAGTATCTTATAAGGGTAAGCACTGTGAGTTATATTCATGTTATGTAGTCTGTGAACCAGATGATATGTATATACCAAGAAATAGATGGGCTTAGATACTATTATATGAAAAATATCTATTATTAAGAGTTATTAGAATAATTTTATCTTGATTTGATATAGAATTCCTCATTATAGAAAACATAGCAGAGTCCTTTTTTACTTTCTTAGTTTTTTGTTTTTTTGGTTTTTTTTTGAGTTGGAGTCTTACTCTGTTGCCCAGACTGGAGTGCAGTGGCTGCTCCCGGCCACCGCCGCCTCGACCTCCTGGGCTCCAGCGATCCTTCCGCCTCAGCTCTGTAGCTGGAACTACAGGCGTGCACTACCACGCCCGGCTTATTTTTTGATTTATTGTAGAGATGAGGTCTCACCAAGTTGCCCAGGCAGGTCTCGAACCCACGGGCTCAGGCAATCCACTCACCTCAGCCTCCCAAAGGCGCGGGATTACAGGCTGAGCCACCGAGCCTGGCTTAGATTCTACTTTTTAAGGCAAAAAACAGATGCAGCATTTACTGATGGCATGCCCAGCTAGGTCTTGGTGAACCATGGGTGCGATGTGGTCAGACTCCACACAGATATGTCTTCATATATACTGCCAAGGACATAGGCAGCTGTAATCATCCGCCAGGTGCTCTATTAGTGCATCCTTATGAGGCAATCTCAGTCTTTTTCACTTTTGCATCCCAGAAGCCTAGCATGGTACCTGGGTTGCAGGAAACAAACAGTTTTCAAAGAAACTTCATGGTCCTTCCAGCCTTGGTCTAGAATCTTGGGCTGCATATATGTGTTTTTCGCACTGTGTTTTCTCAACAATTATGTGTAGTTAATTGTTATTTAATGTCCATTTCTGAGAAAGCTGCTAACTTGGTTTATGGTTTTCATTACTGTGTTTCTAGAGTATGTAAAAGCACACAGTGTGTAATACCTTCTCAATAAATACTGTTCTATGGGTGAATGAAAGGATTCTATGCCAGCCCAGAAGGGGTAACTAATCTATCTTCTAACCCTCTCAACCCAGGTCAGGGAAAGATTGTCCCTAGCAAGTGATGTCTAAGCTGGTAATATGAGGGACAGGTAGAAGTTTGTTAAAGGGTAAATGAATCTTTGGCTCAGGTGGAGGAGGAAACATCACGTGCAAAGTTTACGAGACAAGAGGAGATAACTTCCTATCCATTATGCCCGGTATATAATAGATGCTCTGCTTAATAATAAACATTTATTTTGGAAATGGTATTTGTCAAAAGAGGGCCGTTATACATTTTTAGCTGACAAATGCATTTTTCTCCTATGCCAACTGTTTTTGGGCATCTGTTAGTGAACAGTATTTTTGCAACTTGGGAATTTTCCTTGGCTCTTAATCTCTCTTTTTGAGGGAGGTGGGTAGGTGGCTTTCTCTTTTCAGTTTCCTGTATGTGAGACTGTTTCCTTTAGGCTAGGACTAAACCTTTTCTGCCATTGATTTCTAAGTTTCACAGTTCTCTCTCACACTTACTCAGTTCACTCTTTCTTCCTCCTCTTCTGTGTCTGCTTCTTTGCTCACTTAATTATTTTTTTAAGCCTTGTTCTTTCGAGAAATACTCAATGTTTCCCAGCTAAATTTTGTTGCCAACCCATCTTAATTTTAAAAGGAAGGGAAATTTAGATATGTGTGTGTGTGTGTGTGTGTGTGTGTGTGTGTGTTGGGTTTCACTCTGTCACCCAGGCTGGAGCGCAGTGGCACGCTCATGGCCACCCCAGCATCAACCTGCTGGGTTCAGGCGATCCTTCCACCTTAGCTTTCCTAGTAGCTGGAACCACATGTGCGTGCTACCACACCTGGCTAATTTTTGGATTTATAGTAGAGATGAGGACTCGCCAAGTTGCCCAGGCTGTTCTTGAACCCGTGGACTCAGGCAGACCCCTCATCTCAGCCTCCCAAAGTGCTCGGATTACAGGCTTGAGCCACTGCACCTGGCCTAGATTATTTTTAAATGTAGACAGCTATCTGACGATTGTCTAAAAAATCTTAAAATTTTAGGTGATTCATTAGTGGGCTTTTCCCTCCCTCATCACTTTTATTCTGAAGTTTAAACTCTGTGTTTTTGCTATTTTTGTGTTTTACAGCTATCATGAGAAGTTTTTCTCTCCTACAAGAAGCCATAATCCCCTACATCCCTACTCTCATCACTCAGCTTACACAGAAGCTGTTAGCTGTTAGTAAGGTAACGAAGCCCATTTGGAAAGTGGGGTTGCTTTTTCATTTGCTCCAAACTGTTTGGGCCTGAGAACTGTTTGGGCCTGAGAACTCTTTGGCACTAGCTGAGGCTTTGGAGAAGGTCTATGAATTCTTCTTGACCAGCAGTAGCATACTTTGCTAAAACTGTGGGGATAGTGTTCGATTGGAGACTTAATAGCAGTCACCTTTAACTTTGGGCTTAGAACTGTTGATATGCTTTTATTCTTATTCCAGAAGTAACATGTTCATTGTAGAAAATTTAAGAAAGTGCAGGTGTTCCAAAATAACCTTAGTTGAACTTACCTAGACTTTACACTTAATGGATATAGAAAGAGGCTATTTGGACTTTATAAAATGATTAAAGACCTTTCTGTTGTCTCTTATTTCTTACTCTTCTTTCTCAAAAATAAAGTTCATTCTTTGATCAACAGTTTTACAGATACTTTGATTCATATTTAATAAGTTTTTGAGAATACAAAAACCAATTTAAGGCTGACAATACTTTTTAAGATACTGTTTCTAATTTATGAAAACAAGATCAATTCATAGGAAGTACTGGAGGGATTTTGTAGAAGAGTGATTATTTTTCAGTTGAATTATGAGTAAGGGTCTTGGACTACTTTGGGCCTTGGAGGATGGAGGGGAGAAGGGAGCAAAGCCCTCACACTCCCATGCATATACTTTCTCATCTTCTGGTTCAGCCCACTTGATATGCTAGCCTTCCAAGAAAGATTTTGTTTAAAGGAAAATAGTGTTTCACTGCCTAAAAACAAAATTGGAAGCTACTAATATGGAGGATCATCACTCAGCAGATAGCAGACATTGAGGCCCATAGACATGAAGGGCAGTGGCAGGACCAGAACTTAAAACGTCCCTGCTCCTGTGTTTCTTTCACCATTGTGGACACTGATGGTTCTACAAAGCTCCATGGGTTTAATAAGGCAGATTCCTTACAGCCCTCGTGGCTGAAGTTTGTGTAAGCACCTCTTGGCCATTAACAATTCAAATGAACAACTGCTACTTTAATGTAATTATAGTTTTTTTCCTTAATGATTTTTTTTAAATAAGTGGCAGCTATCTTAAATGTGTTTTAGAAAAGTTAGGTGTGTATTATTTGTATTATTTTAGATGGTATTAATATAGTCAGAGTAATTAGCTTTTTTTTTAAATTTCAGAACCCAAGCAAACCTCACTTTAATCACTACATGTTTGAAGCAATATGTTTATCCATAAGAATCACTTGCAAAGCCAACCCTGCTGCTGTTGTCAATTTTGAGGAGGCTTTGTTTTTGGTGTTTACTGAAATTTTACAAAATGATGTACAAGGTAAGTTAAAGGAAGTTACTTTCTTTGTAAGAGAATAAAATTAAGGTGGTTATAAAATACAGCCTGCCTAAGAGCTGTGTGCCTTCTGTGTTGGAGCCATTCCTTCTGAAGCTTAAAGCTCTGTTTTTACTTTTATCAACAGAATTTATTCCATACGTCTTTCAAGTGATGTCTTTGCTTCTGGAAACACACAAAAATGACATCCCATCTTCCTATATGGCCTTATTTCCTCATCTCCTTCAGCCAGTGCTTTGGGAAAGAACAGGAAATATTCCTGCTCTAGTGAGGCTTCTCCAAGCATTCTTAGAACGCGGTTCAAATACAATAGCAAGTGCTGCAGCTGACAAAATTGTGAGTCAGATTTATTTTGATGTAACTGTAATTTTCTAAGGTAGCTTGGAGAAACTAGGGATGGCAGGTTTTTGAAATTTATTTAATAAAATTAAATTTAATAAAAGGGGAAGTAATTAATAGAAAATGGTAAAGTGTTTTTATTAGACTTAGTTATCCTTTTGTTATTTATATCCATGGTAGAGAATTAACAAAAATAAGAGCCAAATAGGTTGAATTTTAAGAATGTATCTTGCCGGGCGTGGTAGCGCGTGCCTGTAGTTCCAGCTACTTGGAAGGCTGAGGTGGAAGGATTGCTGGAGCCCAGCAGGTCAAGGCTGCGGTGGCCAGCAGTGGCCACTGCACTCCAGTCTGGGCGACAGAGTGAGACGCCAACTCAAAAAAAAAGAGAATGTATCTTTATTGGCTATTGTGGTGGGATTTTTTTTCTCTATGTTTCAGAAATAACTAAAGAAAAAAAAAGGCTAGAATATTACAATATGAACTTTTCAAAATATGTATTGTCTCTTTAACTTTTGGAATAGTGAATCATGGCTTCTTTGTTTACTGTTTATTGTTTGGTGTATTTTCTTATAGCCGGGGTTGCTAGGTGTCTTTCAGAAGCTGATTGCATCCAAAGCAAATGACCACCAAGGCTTTTATCTTCTAAACAGTATAATAGAGCACATGCCTCCGTGAGTATGACTATAAACTTGTTGTGCGTTTAATCAAAAATTCTGTAAGGTTCTCAGAAAAATGCTTAACTTATATTGTTGCTCTTATTCAATTCTTTAGTGAATCAGTTGATCAGTATAGAAAACAAATCTTCATTCTGCTATTCCAAAGACTTCAGAATTCCAAAACAACAAAATTTATCAAGAGTAAGTGAAATCATTTGCATGTTCTACAGAAATAATGATGGAAAGTAGCTAAACCCTTAGACTTTATAGTTGCAGATAAACATTTTATCAGTTTTAAACTTTATATAGAAAATATTTTAAGGTTGGGAGTGGTGGCTTATGCCTATAATCCCAACACTTTGGGAGGCCTAGGCGGGAGGATCACTTGACCTCAGGAGTTTGAGATCATCATTGGCAACATAGCAAGACCATGACACTACAAAGAGATTAAAAAAATTAACTGGAGCCGGGCTCGGTGGCTCAGCCTGTAATCCCGCGCCTTGGGAGGCTGAGGTAAATGATTTGCCTGAGACCACGGGTTCAAGACCCGCCTGGGCAACTTGGTGAGACCTCATCTCTACAATAAATCAAAAAATTAGCTGGTTGTGGTAGTGCGCACCTGTAATTCCAGCTACTTGGAAGGCTGAGGCGGAAGGATTGCCGGAGCCCAGCAGGTCGAGGCTGTGGTGGCCGAGAGCGGCCACTGCACTCCAGTCTGGGTGATAGAGTGAGACTCCAACTCAAAAAAAAAAAAAATTAACTGGACATTGTGACACACGCCTGTAGTCCTGTTTGCTTGGGAGGCTGTGGCGGGAAGATCACTTGAGCGTGGGAGTTCGAGACTGGTGAGCTGTGATCATGCCATTGCACTCTAGCCTGAGTGAGAGAGTAAGACCCTGGCTCAAAAGGAAAAAAAAAAAAAGAGAAGATATTTTAAGATGTTTATGCTCTCCAGACATTAAATTAGTTTTAATTGTATTGTTTTTCAAATGTTGTTTTATGTGTTAGTTTAGATATCAAAATAGTTTTTCAGTAGACATAACAAGGAAATAAAAATTAGAGAGACTGCATATAAAGCCAGAAATTTCTTATGTACAAATGTATCAAAAAGCAAGTATTGGTGCCAGAGTTAGTCACTGGGTTTTAACGATTGTGCATCAGTTTCATCTGGCAGACTCTGAATGACAAGCTTAGTACAGTGATTCCTCCACATTGATATGCTGTATCTTCTTTCAACAGGTTTCTTAGTATTTATTAATCTGTATTGCATAAAATATGGGGCGCTAGCACTACAAGAAATATTCGATGGTATACAACCAAAGTAAGTTTCTGTTACTATTTTAGTTTTTAAACAAAAAATAAGACTATTTTACATTTTCTTCCCTTTAAGGGAAGAAAATAATTGCACCTTTTTTAGTATAAACCAATGTCTATCTTATAGATGATTTGGAGGTTCTTGGTGTGGAGAGAGTATGGTTTTGAAAATATTCGTAGGGTGGCTGAGGTGAGTGGATTGCCTGAGCCTTGGGTTCAAGACCCGCCTGGGCAACTTGGTGACCTCATCTCTACAATAAATCAAAAAAAATTAGCCGGGCGTGGTAGCGCGCGCATGTAATTCCAGCTACTTGGAAGGCTGAGGCGGAAGGATCGCTGGAGCCCAGCAGGTGGAGGCTGCGGTGGCCGGGAACGGCCACTGCATTCCAGTCTAGGCAACAGAATGAGACTCCAACTCAAAAAAAAAAAAAGAAAGAAAGAAAGAAAAGAAAATATTCGTAAGTGTTGGGCGGTAAAGAAAAACATCCCATAATCATTTCCAAAGTGACTCCACCCTCATATTCTCCACAGCCAGTGTTCTGTGTTCTGTTAGATGGTCGGTGTTGTCTCCAAAGGTTGACCTTTGTCAAGGCCAACAGCATGATTATTCAAATGAGAAATATTTGGGACCAATAAAACCTTGCTTTTAGCTTCTCTAATATCTGTACAAAGAATGTATACAGGTGGCATGGTCCATTAGTAGGAAGGTGAAAGAATTACAAATAAATGATAGGCAGCAACCCTTAGAGAAAACATTTGTTGGAAAAAGTTGGATCCCTGTACTGGAATTCTATCCCAAAAAATCCTGGGTTAACTAAAAAATGAATTATCCTGAAAAGTAGACTAGAAAATACAGGGCAAAAAATGCGCTCTTTACCCCAGAGCATTAGGAAGGGCTAGACATTTTGATCTGTTGTTTTCACTTCAAAGAATTTATTTTATTAAAGCATAAATTGAGGATTTTGCATCATTTGGAATTGTGTAAAACGTTAAGTTCTAGGATGTTTGCAACAACATAGAATGATTGGCCAAGTCATTTTTTTTAAACAGCCATTAACATTTACATATTTACATGTTCATAAACAAAGACAGTTGGGAAGTTTATAATCCAAAACCGTTAGAATTAGTTGTTGCCGCATGGTGGGGTGATGGGGGATTCTTTTTTCCTCCTTGATCTTGCTTATCACTGTTTTCTAATTTCTAATTTTCATGTATTTTTTTCTAAAGCCTACCTGACTAAGAAGAAAACGCTGTAAAAATTACATTTAAGCACAGGCTTACAGTAACACAAAGTGTGTTTATTCACAGAAGAGGATGGCAGTTGACTACAGGGCCGAGATGGGATGGGTTTTCTTTGGTATTTTGTCATCTCTAGGTCTTTTCAGCTGACCAAAAACAGCAATCTTTTATTTAGTAATTTATTTTATTTATTAGGAGTCACTGAGTATAAACAACACCATAGCACTTCACTGTTTAATTATGGTGGTTGTCTAATTTAATATTGAATACATTTATTTTGCTTTGATTAATAGAATGTTTGGAATGGTTTTGGAAAAAATCATTATTCCTGAAATTCAGAAAGTATCTGGAAATGTAGAGAAAAAGATTTGTGCAGTTGGCATAACCAAATTACTAACAGAATGTCCCCCAATGATGGACACTGAGTATACCAAGCTGTGGTGAGTACTTCATTCTGCTGTTTGTGAAAGTTACTGCTGTCTTCCCTTACAAATGCAAAATTAACCAAACTTATTCTCTTGGGGACCAATAGTATTAGGTTCTGATACTGACTTTTCTACTAGCAACCATTAGATCCGAGACATGATTTATGTATCCTTTCCGGGTCTAGAAAGATCTTTTTTCATGGTTCTTAACTTTTTCAGGGGATTTATGAACCCTTTTAAGCATCTGATAACTAGGTGATCACTAAGACTGTTTTATGACAGAAGACAACTAACTGGCTTAAGTCTTTAAGGAACAGAGCAGGCCAAGAAAAGACCTGCCATGCCTATACTATGTATCTGGAGGGCCTCACTTTTCACAACCTTCTCTCTCCTGTTCATATTTTGGTTTCACTCAGGCAGGCTCTTCCATAAAGTGACCTGGCAACTGGAAGTTTGTTTGTTCAGACAAAAATCCTCACATGTAATCTCCCTGCTTTGGCTGGAATTACACAGCCAGTTTGAGATGGAGTAGTTTCCAAAAGACATGTTAGGATGCTGTTGCTAGAAGAATCAAGTAGGCATAAGAATCATGTACATTTCAAAAAGCCCATTTCTCCTTTTTGAGATCTGTGAGTCTATATTTTGTTTCTCTTAAGAATTGCTGCTTGCTGGGCTCAGTGGCTCAGCCTGTAATCCCAGCGCTTTGGGAGGCCGAGGTGAGTGGATTGCCTGAGCCCGCGGGTTCGAGACCCTCCTGGGCAACTTGGCAAGACCGCCTCTCTACAATAAATCAAAAATTAGCTGGGCTTGGTAGCGCACGCCTGTAGTTCCAGCTACTTGGAGGGCTGAGGCGGAAGGATCGCTGGAGCCCAGCAGGTTGAGGCTGCAGTGGCCAGGAGCGGCCACTGCACTCTAGTCTGGGTGACAAAGTGAGACTCCAACTCAAAAAAAAAAGAATTGCTGCTTTTATTTAAATCTTAAAAGTATTTTCTTGATCTTTTGTCTCTTGCTTTCTTCGAATCCAGGACTCCTCTTTTACAGTCTCTGATTGGCCTTTTTGAGTTACCTGAAGATGATACAATTCCTGATGAAGAGCATTTTATTGACATTGAAGATACACCAGGATACCAGACTGCCTTCTCACAGTTGGCATTTGCTGGGAAAAAAGAGCACGATCCTGTAGGTCAAATGGTAAACAATCCCAAAATTCACCTGGCACAGTCACTTCACAAATTGTCTACTGCCTGTCCAGGAAGGGTAAGTGTTGTGAAAGACCTCTGTGGTAAATGGACACTTTAGTGGAAAAGCGAGAGTACTTGTTCCGGTGTCTACTTTCAGCGGTCAGCATGGTGAAACTGCATCCTGTTGTGCTATGGACAAAGCTTATTTTCCTTAATTAAAGCAATGAGCCTTTTTTCTTTTCTTTTTGGAGTTGGAGTCTCACTCTGTTGCCCAGGCTCCACCTGCTGGGCTCAGGCGGTCCTTCCACTGCAGCCTTCCAAGTAACTGGAACTACAGGCACCTGCCACCACGCCCAGCTAATTTTTTTATTCATTGTAGAGATGAGGTCTCACCAAGTTAACCCAGGCTGGTCTTGAACATGGGCTCAGGCAGTCTTCTAACCTCGGCCTCCCAAAGTGCTGGGATTACAGGCGTGAGCCATTGTGCTCAGCCTAGCTTTTTTTTCTTGTATTATGTACTATATATTTTAAGTAAATGTATTTAGGAGCAAAAATGAAAGGATAAATACATTTGAGAAGAAATGTATTTATTTCCCAAATTCCTCTCTTATTAAAACCTGGCAGCATTTATTGATTTTTTTTTTTAATTGCCACATACTCAAGAAGTTATAACCCCTTGCACTTGGAGACATCTCGCGGATCATCTCCCAGCAACTCAACTGCACTTTTTTTTTTTTTTTGAGTTGGAGTCTCACTTTGTCGCCCAGATTGGAGGGCAGTGCTCACAGCCACGTGATCCTTCTGCCTCAGCCTTCCAAGTAGCCAGAACTACAGGTGTGTGCTACCACACCTGGTTAATTGTTTTTTTTTTTTAATTGTAGAGACATAGTGTCACCAAATTGCCTGGGCTGGTCTCAAACCCATGGGCTCAGGCAATCCACTGACCTCGACTGCTTCCCAAAGTGCTAGGATTACAGGCTTTGCCACTGAGCCCAGCCTGAACTGCACTTTTTAATGAAAATAGTTAAAACAAAAAGTCACTTCATATTAAATATTATAGAATTGGAACCAATTATTTTATTGCCAGGTATATTGAGCTTATAATGGAATTTTGGACATTAAGGAACTTATTTATGACAAAAAAATCAAAATGTTATATCTTACATTTTTCTAACATCGGATAACATGCGAAGCACAGTCACCAGTATGTATTAGAGGTTCACTAATACATGTTGTGCAACAGTAATTTGTTTAATGTCTTCCATATGGTCCGTATGGTGTTTGTCTATTCGTGTAGACAGTGCAGTCTTATTTTCTTCTTCCCACATTAATAATATGCAATTTATTGTCCAGTCTGTTGTTCGAGGATGATGTGGAGGATGCACTCGTAATTCCTGAAAACCACTTCTCAACTGATCAATCAGAAGCTTGACAAATTTCAAATGGGACATAGGGTTGTTTTTTTTTTGATACTTGGTACAGTATATAGGAGTTAATAACGCATATTTCTAGCCCCCAGAAAAATATCCTCCACCATTTTAAAGATTTTCACAAAAAACAATATGTAGAAGCATATTGATCCACACAGTCTACACTGCTCATATTTGCAGTATAATTTAGAATCATTTCAGGCTTTTTGAATGATATAATATTT
Source organism: Cephalopachus bancanus (assembly GCA_027257055.1). Lineage (NCBI taxonomy): Eukaryota > Metazoa > Chordata > Mammalia > Primates > Tarsiidae > Cephalopachus > Cephalopachus bancanus. The sequence continues at coordinate 634,731 of JAPVLO010000732.1, read as the reverse complement.
CTACCACATAATGTTCTTGTAGATTTCATTCCAGCATGATTCCGAGTGATGAGAATTTGTAACAATTCTTTTGTCCTTCCCAGCTAGAAGCATAAGACTATCTTTCATATACACTACTGTTTTTTTAATTTAAAAATTTGGCTTTGTGATTTGTGCTTGTATTCCCATTTGGTTGACTTGGTACCAGTAAGATGACATTTCATCTATAGTAGCTCTTCTGCTAAGATAGTACTTGTGTAATAACTGTCAGTAAATAGATGGTATCTTGCTGAATTGGGAATTTGTCACCATTGTGAAAGCACTTCACACATTCTACATAACACCAACTGATTTTTTTTTACATATATCACAATATATATTCTATCTCTTTATTTGCTTTTTAATGCAGTTTGCATGGAAAACTTCAAGGAAACATACATTTTTGAAAAATTGGACCTTGCATAATTTTGTCCTGTATAATCACCAGCAATCTCTTTATGTTCCCTGAAAAGGGGACATCTGAGTGCTTTGCTAGGTAGGTTTATGATGTCCCTTCAGAGGGAATATCTGAGTACAAAGGGTTAAATAATAGATCATGGCATAAACTTAGTAATGGTTGCATAAGTTGCATGTAGTCAGCACCTTTTACAGAGTCTCATATGTTACCTGATAAATTTTTATTTTTCATTGCTTTATTATGAAGAATTTTAAATATAGCATACAAATATAACAGAACCTCTTGTACCCAACTTCAACAATTACCATCATTTGTTTCTCTTTTTAATTTTTTTAGTCAGGATCTCTCACCCTGTCACCCAGGCTGCAGTGCAGTGGCATGACAGTGGCTCTACCTCCTGGGCTCCAGCAATCAATCCTTCTTCCTCAGCTTCCTAGGTAGCTGGGACTACAGCCATGCACCACCATGCCAGTTAATTTTTTTTTTTTTTTTTGTAGAAACAAGGTCTCACTATGTTGTTTAGGCTGGCCTCAAATTCCTGGGCTAAGCATTCCTCCCGCCTCGGCCTCCCTAGGTGCTGGGATTATAGGCGTGAGCCACCACACCCAGCATTCCTTTTTTTTCCTTTGTATTGAGCAAGCCTTAGACATCTCATTGTTTTACCTGCAAGTACTTCATTGTGTATCACTAACCAGTCAGGACTTTTTAAATCTAACCACAGTACAGTTGTCACATTTAATAATTCCTTATGGATCTACTTTTTAGAACTATCTATTTTTTGAAGGTAAAAATGCAGTTGAGTTTCTTGGGACTCCCTTGGACAGTGATGAATGAGTGGCTGCTGTTCCTAGGGTTGTGACAGCTCTTCTGAAGGTGGGGTTTGTGTTGATGCATCAGGATCTCCTACAGCCAGTATTTCCCATCTCTCATAGGTTCCATCGATGGTGAGCACCAGCCTGAATGCAGAGGCGCTCCAGTATCTCCAAGGATACCTTCAAGCGGCCAGTGTGACACTGCTTTGAACTGTATTTTTCTTAATTGGCTAAACCCAGATGGTTTCCTTGGAAATCATGTAGACTTCTGAACACAGCTGCATTAAAACAAAGCAAGTTTTCCTTTTGAACTTGTCACAAATTCCATCTTGTAAAGGATACTAAATGTTGCTTTAAGCTGAACCTTAACCTTGAGCAAATTAGGTGGTTTGTGCGATCATAAATTATACGTGGTTGACTTTTCTAGTTTGCAGCTTTAAAGGGACAAGTATTAATAGTTCAGTGTATGACATTGATTTTAGTTGAGCATTTGCACGGTTTGGGTAATTTTAAACTTTTGATGGACACTGACTGTGGAGACTTCATTCTGTTACTAAATTCCTTTGTTTTGAAGCTGTTGCCATTTGTATTTCTCTTGTCCTTTGTATTTTTTGTCTGTTTCTGTAAGCTTTTATTGGAAATGTGAATAAGTAAAGAATTACTTGTGTAACTTGCCAAGCAATGCACATTTCATAGTTTTAAATCTGTAATCAGCAATAAAAACCCTAAAATATGTATCTAAGATCATCTTTAAGGACAGGTTTTTGGTGCTGATACTTTTATAAAAATGAAGAATTTCTTTAGTTTTCCTTTTCCCCTCCTGAACTCCATAAAATCCTAATTTCTAAATCATTTAAACTCAAATTATTTGGTCTTTTTCTTATAAGGGGCAAGGGACGTTAATAAAGATTTGGGTCTTGTCTACCAGACCTTTCTGTAGTAGTTTCTAGGTCGCAGCATGCGTTCTGGGTAGGTGGTTCCCTCTGTGGAGAAATGTGGATGTTTGACCTATTTTACAATATCTTTCTTCCCTGCAGATCAGCAGTTACTTGGAGTTTTTCAAGTCTTAGAACCTTTAGATGAAGGAGGAGCCACAATAAACGCTGCCTGGGGACTTGGTAGGCTAACATGGTGCCCCCTCCTTGTCCTGGCCTATGGAGTTCTATAGCATTCATTCTTAGGAAATGAGAATTGTAGGAAATAAAGAATATCTAAGTTTTATGAGGCACAGCTTATTTATGTTGGAAATGTTCATTGTCCCTTCAGTGTAGTTAAACTGGAACCTTTTTCTGCCCATGTTAATTTATCTTTGTTGTTTAATTAACCTCAGGCATGTGACTTGTGCTTTTTCTTTGACCTGTTGTTTTTCTAGTGGTGTTGAGAAATTTCAAGCAATCTAAGTGTATTTGTATTAGTCATTTATAACTTTCTTTTAAATTTATGTTGGTCTTGACACAGCAGTGTAAATGTTAGATTTTACATTATTACTTTGGTTTCAGCGGTCATTGGCAGAAGGCTGTTGAGATACCACTGGAATCCGTTTTTAAGCTACAATCAATTTATTTATTGTATTTTTATGTGCAACCACTTTATTTGGGAGCGTAAGTCAGTGTGAGGGGGGTGGATTTTTATAATTACATTATTTTTAAAATGTGGAGTACAAATGAGGGTTAGGTACATATGTGGTCATCATACAGGTAAAGTATGGGTGCCCTTATTGATGTTATGTCCCCCCCCCCAGCAGTGTCCCACTACTGCCAATCCCTTTCTTATAGTATTATGATAAATGTTCAGGGTCCACTTACGAGTACATGGGTACTCAGATCTTTGTTTCTGTGATAGATCACTGAGTATTATAGACTGTAATTCCATCCAGTTTGCTGCAAAATTCACAATTTATTTTAATATATTTGAAAAGTCTGCAATGGAGAGCAGGGAATTGGTGATAATGGTTTCTGTATGTTTGGCACTCCTTGCATATTTATTTGGCTTTGCACATGCTGAAGACAAATAAATGCACAACAGATACTGTTCTGGATGATGCTTCGGCATCTTAAACACAGAGGACTGCTCAGGTTTTGAACATTTTCCTTTCTCAGCTGAAAAGATCAAATAGTAGAGTCTTGTCTTTGTCAGTGTCTAGCAAGTGTGTCTTTTTAAGTAGTTACTGAATAGGAAAATCAGGTCTTGCACAATTTGTTAATTAATAGTCTCAGCTAATTTTTTAAAATGCTTTCTATGGAAGTTTCTTATTCCATCATCCAAGATAGTTTCATGGTAGACTATTTTTTGGCTGTGTGACATTGCCTGTCCCTAGTCACAGGAACATCCGTTCCCAGGCACAATTCTGTATCCAGCTGGCTGGATGTGACTGTTTTCATTTCATAAAAGCTGACTATTTACTCTGCAACCCCCGCCCTTGTTGCTCACCCTTATTCCTTGTTTGAGAAATGTGGCAGCTGAGTTGTGTGAGTACAAGGTGGGATGCACCCTTAGGTTCCACCTTGAAGTATTCTTAGTAGGGCAAAGGAGCTTCATGGACCTTTTGAAAATAATTTAAAGGCATCTTCCAGTGGCTTCTCTGAATGAGATGAGAACCTGATAATAAGGAATACTGTCCCTGGGCTGACAGCTACCCTGTACTCCATTCTCTTGGCGGGGGGGTGCCTGATTTTGGGGGTAAAGACTGTTCGAGGAAGCTCACTGTAAAGCAGCCACAAGACTATGTGACGTTATTTACCTATTTCTAGGTTTCCTCCCTTACAAATTGGATGGTATGAGAAGAAAATTTGGCAACGTGGAAGTACTATGCATGTCTTGGCCAGGTGTAGTGTCTCACGCCTGTAATCCCAAAACTGGGAGACTGAGGCAGGAGGACTGCCTGATCCCAGGGATTTGAGACCAATCTGGGCAATTTAGCAAGGCTGCGTCTCTCCAATAAATAAATAAATAAGAAATTAGCCAGGCATGGTAGCATGTGCAGCTACTTGGAAGACTTAGGTGGAAGGATTGCCTGAGCCCAGCAGGTTGAGATTGCAGTAGCCATGATCCTGCCACTGTCCTCCAGCCTGGGCAATGGAGTGAGACTCCAACTCAAAAAAAAAAAAAACCAGAATCTAAATAGACAGGTCCCCCCAGACCTGATGGGAAAGGATACCTCTTGGAGAAGTGGGAAACAAAATGAGAAAAAGTTTATTTTTACTATGCTCTAGAAAGATGGTTTGTCCATTTCCTTGCAAGTAGTCAGAGACAACCCTTTTGGGTCTACAGGGGAAAGTCACACTGCTCCAAGGAAACCTAGGTTTCTGCAGCAAACATCAGCTGAGAGGACAGATCCTGAGTCTCACTGAGTCCAGCAGGGCAGAAGGAGGTAGAGCTTTAGTACCCTCCAGGTCCTGCCAGTCCCAGATGGAGCCAAGCTTAGTGTTCTAGGAAGGCTGGACAACACCAGGCTCTGGTTCAATGTTGAGCTGCGGCCAGCCTCACACAAAGACCCACTTGTGCCCTGACTACAGATCTCAGGCTGGAATGAGGGAAGGCATCTGTAAAGTGGCACCTGCTGAGCACCCTGGCCAGTTAGGGAGGGAGCAGTGAACTAAGCTGACAGCCACAGGCTGGACATTCCCAACCTCCAAGTGTTCGCATCTGGCCCTTCCCACCATCTTATCAGCATGTTTAGAAGTCATAGGACAGGGAGGGATTGAATGTGGCCACCAAGAAGTAGCCAGCCTGCCCCTCTTGTTGAGCAGAACAGAGAGGACAGACCCAGACAAACTCAGGAAACTTGTGCAATTTTGGACATAGGAAGAACCTTGCATCCCACAGAGTCTCTTGGAATGCATAGGGACCAAGGTGGGGGAGAGTCCAGATGGCTGATGTTGGAACTGGGGGACCCCAGCTCTCTGGGCGCCAGGCTCACATAGGCTCTGCAGTCCTGCCTTGTACATGAGAAGGGATGTGTGCTCCTAGCATGGTCTAGCAACAAGCTCCCAGGACAGGAAAGCTCACTTGCTGGTGTCTAGTGGCCACCCACCCACCCAACTCAGACCTGCCAGCCTCACACACCCAAAGGGCGGTCCCACGATGACAGGGAATCTGCTGCTTTTATGTGCTGAGCATAGTCTTTGACAGGGGAGTCATGAAAGGTACCTGCAGGCCCTGTTTTTCTGTGGGAGCAAACGCTGGGAAGCAAGTGGCGCCAAAACTCTTTAGCAGTGCTCCCAGCTGCCTAGGGGCCTGTTGCCATAGAGATCACAACAGGAGTGGGAAAGCAGCCTGGCCAGCCTGACCACAGGAAAAACTGCAACAGAAAGTCACTTTGAGTTCTGAGTACTGTCCAACAAGAGTGGCAGAGCAGGAGTAAATGCCCCCTCTTCTTGGCATAAACTATTTTGAACATCAGAAAAGACCCTTGGGTAGCAAGAGCATATAGCTACAAAACAACAAAACTAAAAAATAACAGAGAAGAGTTCCTCCTCACAGATCAGGAAGAACCAGTGGAAAAACACTGGCAATCCTCAAAACCTTAAAGAGGCATCACCTAGAAAAACACCTTCCAGTACCCAAACAATGGAAACCTCCCAGAATGACCTGTCCATCTGGTCATTTTGATGACAAAATTCAGACAATGAGCCTGCGGGTTCAAGCCCAGTCCAGGCAACTTGGTGAGACCTCGTGTCTATAATAAAAAAATTAATCGGGTGTGGTAGCATGCACCTGTAGTTCCCACTACTTGGAAAGCTGAGGCGGAAGGATTTCCTGAGCCCAGGAGGTGGAGGCTGGGGTGGCCATGAGCATGCTACTGCACTCTAGCCTGGGTGATAGAGTGAGACTCCCAACTAAAAAAAAAAAAAGGGTTTCATTCTGAAATCCTGGAAATGAAGAATTCCCTCCTGGAATTTCAAAGCACAGTAACATGCCTAGGGAGCAGAATTGATCAGACAGAAAAGAATCTCAGAGCTTGAAGATAATATTGAACTAACCCAGTCTGACAAAAACGAGAAAAAGCTCAAAAAGAATGGGTTCAAAGAGAATATGCCAGACCTATGAGAGGTGTGGGATTATATAAAGAAACCAAATCTACATCTGATTGGCATCCCTGAAACTGAAGGGGAAACAGAACATGCTGGAACAATGCTCTCTCTCCTTGCATAAATTTTGAACATCAACTTCCCTCACAGTAGTGCATTCATGGTATCCCATGAAAAGTGTTCCACAAGATCATCCAAGAAAACTTCCTGTATCTCACTAGGGGCGACCATCCAAACACAAGAGATTCAGATCATCCCTGCACTGCAGTACATGACACCGTAAAATTGAAAGAGGAAATCCCAAAGGCAGCTAGAGAGAAGGGTCAGACCATCAGAAAATTGCAGTTTACCAGAGAAGACCCATCAGAATTGCAGCAGACTTCTCAGCAGAAACCCTGCAAGCTAGAAGGGTCTTGAGTCCCATCTTCAACATGAACAAAGATAAAAAACTTCAGCCAAAAACTTCCTACCCCACCAACCTAAGCTTGATCCATGATGGAGATTAAGATGCTTCCCAGACATCCAATCCCTGAGACAATACACCACCTCCAGACCCTTCAGGAAATGCATAAGAATGTTATGAGCACTGATGAAGGAATGGTTCCATCAATTGGAAAAGCACAGGCAAGCACAGAGTTAACAGCATGCAGATCACTCACAAAATCTTAAAAAAAGGAAGGAAGCAAAGTAACCTCAAGAGCCTATGACACGGATAAGCCCTCACATATCAATAATTAACCTGAATGTGAATGGATTGGACATACCACTAAAAAGGCATAGAGTAGCAAACCGGATAAAGACACATGATCCAACAATCTGCAGCCTCCACAAAGTCCATCTCACTGCAAAGGACACTCAGACTTTAGGTAACAGGCTGAAAAGTGATGGCAAATGGAAAACAAAAGTAAGCAGAAATAGCTCTTCTGTCAGTCAAAACAGACTTCAAACTGATGAAAGTTAAAAGGGACACGACTGATAAAGATACAGAAATTAAACAACATGCTGCCGAATGACTTTTGGGTCAAGACAAATAAAGATTTTCCTGGAAACACATGAACCCAAGGACACAGCATGTCAAAACCTTCCATGGGATACCATGAAAGTACTATTGTGAGGGAAGATGAAAAAAAAGAAACTGAATAAACAAAAACGGAAGGGTTATTGTCACAGGTGACCTTGAAGAAATATGAATGATAATCAGAGATTACTATGAACATTTGTATGCAAAGAAAATAGAAAGTCTAGAGGAAATGGGAGATTTCTTGACATCACACAACCTCCCAAGGCTGAAACAAGAATTGAAACCCTAAACAGACCAATAACAATCCAGGAAATCAACTCAGTTATAAAAAGTCTCCCTGGCCGGGCTCAGTGGCTCAGCCTGTAATCCCAGCACTTCATGAGGCTGAGGCGAGTAGATTGCCTGAACCCACGGGTTCAAAACCAGTTGGCAACTTGGTGAGACCTCATCTCTACAATAAGTAAAAATATTAGCTGGGCATGGTCACGCATGCCTTTAGTTCCTGCTACTTGGAAGGCTAAGGTGGAAGGATCACTGGAGTCCAGCAGGTCAATGCTGGGGTAGCCATGAGTGTGCCACTGTATTCTAGCTTGGGTGATGAAGTGAGACCTCGACTCAAGAAAGAAAAAAAAAAGCTTCCCTGCCAAAAATGGCCAGGACCAGATGGCTTCTCAGCTGAGTTCTACAAGACATACAAGGAAGAGCTGATAACAGTCTTAAAGTATTCCAGGCAATCGAGAAAGAAGGAAGGAATTTTCCCTAACTCATTTTATGACGCTAATATACTGATACCCAAAAATGGCAGAGCCAACAAGGAAGGAGGATTACTGGCCAATTTTTCCAGTGAACATAGACACAAAATTTCTCAAGAATCTAGCAAGCCGTTTCTAACAACACATTTCCAAGGATCATCCACCACAACCAGGTGGGCTTGAGTCCTGGGATGCAGGACTGGTTCAACATTTAATATTCACAAGACCATAAACATAATTCATAGGTGTTAAAACCAAGAACTATATAATTATCTCAGTAGACACAAAAAGCATTCAATAAAATCCAGCATCCCTTCTTGATAAAAACCCTTGAATACCTAGGCTTCACAGGAAAATCACCCCAAAGAATAAGAGCCATCTATAACAAGCCCGCAGCCAACGTGGTGCTTAATGGGCAGAAGTTGGAAGCATTTCCCCCTGAAAATGGGAATATGGCAAGGCTGCCAACTTTTACTCCTATTCAACATAGTGCTTGGAAGTCCCAGCCAGAGCATTCAGGCACAAGAAGGAAATCAGGGATACCCAAATAGGAAAGGGGGAAGTTAAGCTATGTCCTCCCTCTTTGCCTGATAGATTCTCTTATCTAGAAAACCCTAGACAGTCTGTCAAAAATGTTCCTCTCAGCCGGGCTCGGTGGCTCAGCCTGTAATCCTGTGCCTTTGGGAGGCTGGGGTGAGTGGATTGCCCGAACCTGTGGGTTCGAGACCCGCCTGGGCAGCGAGACCTCATTTCTACAAAAAATCAGCTGGGCGTGGTAGTGCATGCTTGTAATTCCAGCTATTTGGAAGGCTGAGGCGGAAGGATCACCGGAGCCCAGAAGGTCGAGGCTGCGGTGGCCGGGAGCGGCCACCAGTCTGGGCACTCCAGTCTGGGCGACAGAGTGAGACTCCAACTCAAAAAAAAAATGTTCCTCTCACTGGTAACTGATTTTAGTGAAGTTTTGATGCAAAAATGATAAGCAAAAGATAGTTGCATTTCTACACAACAAGTAGGCTGAGAACAACAAAATCCCATTCACGATAACCACACACACAAAGAAATGCCTTGGTATTCACTTAACCAGAGAAGTGAAAGACCTTTACAATGACAACCACAAAACACTAAGAAATCAAAGATGATACAAACAAATGGAAAAAGCCCAAATTCATGGATTAGAAGGGTCAATACCGTCAAGATGTCCATCCTACCTAAGTCAGTCTACAGATTCAGCGCAGTCCCTATCAAAATGCCAACATCATTTTTCACAGACCTAGAAAAGACAATACAGAATGGGAGCAAAAAGAACACATAGCCAAAGCAATCCTCATCAAAAGGAACCAAACTGAAGGTATCACACTTTCAGACTTTATATTACAAGGCTACAGTAACCAAGATGGCATGGAATTGGCACAGGAATAGATAGGCACATAGACCAAGGAAACAGGACAGAGAATCTGGAAATAAGAAATACTGTCCCTCAACCAACTCATCTTCAACAAAGCCATTAGTAAACATCAAAGAAGAAACCATATTTAGCAAATGGTGCTGGATAAACTGGATCGCAATATGTAGAAGAGTGAAACTGGACCCCTACCTATCACCATTTACAAATGTCAACTAAAAAACAGATCTAGGACTTGAAGTGTAAAATCTCAAACTATAAGAATCTTAGAAGAAAAGGTAGGGAACACCCTTCTGGACACCAGAGTAGACAATGACCAAGCCTTTAAAAGCAATTGCAGCAGACAGGTGGGAACTTATCAAACTGAAAAGTCTTTACACAGAAAAAGAAACCATCAAGAGAGCAAAGAGACGACTCATGGAATGGGTAAAAACATTTGCAGGCTACACATCTGACAAAGCTTCACATCATGGAACTCAAAATGAGTCGGAAACAAACAACCCCTTTAAAAAGGTGGGCAAAGGACATAAACGGACACTTCTCAAAGGAGGATATACAAGCAGTCAAAAAATAGCATGAGCAAATGCTCACTGACCGTCAGACAAATGTAAATTAAGACTACAATGAGATATCGCCAAACACTGATGAGGATGGCCATTGGCAACAAGTCAAAACCAGCAAGTGCTGGTATGGCTGTGGAGAAAAGAGCACACTTCTACACTGCTGTGGGAATGTGAGCTAGTTCAGCCTCTATGGAAAGCAGTATGACGATTTCTCAACTAAAAATTGAGCTCCCAAACAATCCAGCAATCCCTGTCATGGGAATATACCAGGATGAACATAAGTTGATCTACTAAAAAGACACCTGCACACACAACTGTATTGCAGCACTATTCACTAGCAAAAACATGGAGCCAACCCAGCTGCCCATCAAAAGTAGACTGGGTAAAGAAAATGTGGTACATATGCGTGATAGAATATTGTGCAGACGAGAACAACAAAATCATGGCCTTTACAAGACCTTGGATGTAGCTAGAAACCATCCTACTAAGTGAACTATCACAGCAACAAGGAACTGAATGTCATGTTTTCATAAGCAGGCCCTGAACACGAGTCCCACTAACACAAGGGTGGGATTGGCAGGTGTTGGACACTGGCAGAGGGAGGAAGGCCTGTGGCAACACAAGGGATATCTACTTCAGTATCGGGAAGAGGGCCAACTAGAAGCCCAATCTCTACCTGCATTGCAACCTTCTTTTGAAGTCAATCTCTACCTGTACCCTACAACTCAGAATAAACTGAAAAGGAGACCACAGGACAGAATGGCTGTGGGCTGGGCCCTGCTGAGGCACATCTGGAACTGTACGGCCAACGCCACCTCCACTGAGCCTGAGGCAGGAGTTCTCAGGATTCAAAGATTTGTGGTGCTGCCCAAAGGAATCTAGTAATTTATGGCCGCGGAGACCCAGAGCATTAACCAAAATTCACTAGCAATTCATATGTAGGACCATGATTCTCAAGGCACCCATAGCATATCACCTAGGACCTTATTAGAAACGCACGCTGCTTGGGCTCCATCCAGACCTGATACATCTGAGGATGGGACCCAGCAATCTCTTAACAGCCCTCTAGGCAACTGCTCAATTTGGTGAACCATAGCTTAGGATAAAGCTCAGTAAAAGTGAATCAATTTCTTAAAGTCGCACATAAACAATGGCAAAGATTGTGAAGATAGTGTTTGGGGAACAGAAGTCTAAGCTTTGCCACAAAGGCGAGCAGGGATCACATTTCAAAGACGTGAAATTAACAGCTTTGGTGTTGTGTAAGAGGTGGTGGACAGAATAGCAATTGTGACCATTAGGGAACATGGAGCTGGGCATTGCCACTCACCCACAGTGGGCCAAAAATAATGAGATTCTCTGGGAAGTTCTGAGCATTTCTAGTCTTAGCAGAAGTTTGATTCACCCTTTCCCCGTGTTTGCATTGCTTGTCCATAAACCCAAGGAGCCAGGGAACTTACTCGGACCCAGAGAACTTTCAGGCATGCATTCCCAGGTTGTCAGCACATGTCTAATACTCTACCTGGTGAGCATATATATACTCAGCACACAGTGCAGGGTCACCAATCAGCAAGTGCTTGTACAGGAAAATGCCCAAGTGGTTTCCAAACCACGGTGTCTCCTGCTGTTTAACTTGGGAAGTGTTTTGGCAGCCATAGCAAACAGACAATTAAGGCGGCAGATGTTAGAGAAAAGACAATCTGAAGAGGTAAAATACAGGCTTCTGACAGACCCTTGAGTGTGGTGGCACAGACCTGTAGTCCCAGTACCTGGTAGGTGGGAGTGCCAATTGAGCCCAGGAGTTTGAGGCTGCAGTGAGCTATGACTGCCACTGTTCTCTCGCCTGGGTAACAGAGTGATACCCTGTCTCTAAAAACTAAAATAGGGCAGGTGCAGGGCTCACGCCTATAATCCCAGCACTTGGGGAGACCGAGGTGAGCAGATTGCCTGAGCCCACCGATTCAAGACCAGGCCGGGCAACTTGGTGAGACTCCCTCTCTACAATAAATCAAAAGAAGTAGCCGGGTTATGGTAGTGCCTATCTGTAGTTCCAGCTACTTGAAAGACTAAAGTGGAAAGATTGCCTAAGCCCAGCAGGTTGAGGCTGCGGTGGCTGTGAGCATCCCACTGCACTCCAACCTGGGTGACAGAGTAGGACTCCAACTCAAAAAAGTAATGGAATAAAATAATAAAAACTAAAATAAAGAATTTTAAAAGAAGCCTTCTTCCAAAAGACACGAGCTGCCTGCAAATCTGTCCAACTTAGTGATGTCTAAAGCCAGAAAGAGACCTTCATCACTGCGGGTACTGCAGTCTTAACATCCACCATGAGCATCACTGGACTCCAGCCAGACTGGAGCAGGCTGGCTCTGAAGGAGTAGAGGAGCTGTCGCCAGCCGTGCCCCTCCAACTAGGGAGCATCAGAGGCAGAGTTCCAAGCATACCTCAAAGCCCAGCTTGACAACCGATGCTGCCATTGTGCATGTGGTTCAGGTATGTCATGTGGCAAGGCAGCGTGGAAAAGGGGGTGAAGACACAGCAAGATTTATGTTAGGATGTGGGGCTATAACTTCCACATCGTTCACAATTTCCTTTTTTTTATTTTGAGTTGGAGTCGCACTCTCCCGCCCAGACTGGAGTGCAGTGGCCACTCCTGGCCACTGCAGCCTTGACCTGCTGGGCACCAGCGATCCTTCTGCCTCAGCCTTCCAAGTAGCTGGAACTATAGGCGCGCGCTACCACGCCCGGCTAATTTTTTGATTTATTGTAGAGATGAGGTCTCGCCAAGTTGCCCGGGTGGGTCTTGAACCTGCAGGCTCAGGCAGTCCACTCACCTCAGCCTCCCGAAGTGTTGGGATTACAGGCATGAGCCACCAATGCCCCACCTTCACAATTTACTTTTATTTTTATTTATTTTTTTGAGTTAGAGTCTCCGTCGCCCAGACTGGAGTGCAGTGGCCGCTCCCGGCCACTGTAGCCTCAACCTGCTGGGCTCTGGCAATCCTTCCACCTCAGCCTTCCAAATAGCTGGAACTACAGACCCAGGCAGGTCTAGAATCCATAGGCTCAGGCAACCCTCTCATCCCCAAAGTGCTGGGATTACAGGCGTGAGCCACCACGCCCGGTGATAAACTTGTCAAACCTGGAAATCCTTTTTTAACATCATCTGAGATTAAGGAGAAATTTTCTTGTTGGAGTGCTGCTGCTCCAATTAGAACCAGCCAGCTAGAAGTTATGAATTACTGCTAAGGCTGCAGTGTTCTGTTCTTTCCCATCTTCCTGTGGAGGGTAGATAGCAAGCATCTGAAGCGGGGCGGGGGGAGTGTGCCCCCAACAGACATCTAAGAGCACAGGCAGAAGTGGCTGGCATGGCTGGGAGGTGGTTACAATCTTGGTGTTGGAGAATGGACTGATATGGCGCGGGAAGGCTACGAGGAACCCTACGAGGCGCTGGGGGCATTGTGATGCACAAGCGGCTTTTAAATGTATTTGCAGATAGACAGCTGGGTGCACAGGCAGACTTCCTGGCCCTGTTGCCTCAGGGGCCTAGAGATGGCACTTCAATAACACTCAGCACTCAGATTTTGGATTCTGAATGATGTCTGCCATCAAAGGGATGGAGGAAGTGGCTGAATCCAGGACTGGGGAAAGGAAAAGAATAAGATGAACTCCAAGCCTCTCAATGTGTCAAAAATTAACAAGGACAAGCGAATCTTTGCAGAAACAGAACAGCCCTTCCTAAAATTTCATAAGGAATCTTAAGGGACCCCAAATAGCCTAAAACAATCTTGAACTAGAATAAGGCTGAAGGACTCAGACTTCCTGACTTCAAGATTTACTGGTACTGGGCAAACAATATCCACAAGTAAAATAATCAAGCTAGACTCTTACCTAACACCACATACCAAAAGTTCTAAAACTATAAAACTCTTAAAACAGTGTAAAATCTTCCTGACTTGGATTTAGCAATGTTTTCTTAAGTATGACACCAAAAGCACAGGCAACAAGAAAAAACAAACTAGGCTTTATCAAAATTAAAAACTTTTTTGCATTGAAAGACACTATCAACAGGATAAAAAAGCAATTCACTGAATGGGAGAAAAAATTTGCAAATCCTCAAGCCTGTAATCCCAGCACTTTGGGAGTCTGAGGCAAGAGGATTGCCTGAGTTCAGGGATCTGAGACCAGCCTGGGCAACTTGGTGAGACCTCGCCTCTACAATAAATCAAAAAATTAGCCAGGCATAGTAGTGCACGTATACTGTTCCAGCTACTTGGAAGGTTGAGGCAGAAGGATCACCTGAGACCAGCTGGTCGTGGCTGTGGTGGCCGTGAGTGTGCCAACTGCACTCCATCCAGCCTGGGCGACTGAGACTCCTACTCAAAAAAAAAGGTGGTGGGAGATCATCTGATAAGGGATTGCTACCCAAAATACACAAAGAATGCTTAAAACTGCAAGAAACATCAAGACTCAAAAATGGGCAAGACTTGGATAGACATTTCTCCAAAGAAGATATACAAATGTCCAATAAACATGTGAAAAGATGTCCAACATCACAGATCATTAGGGATTTGCAAATCAAAAACTTTAGTGAGCTGTAATCCCAGCACTTTGGGAGGCCAAGGTGAGTAGATTGCCTGAGCCTACGGGTTCGAGACCCACCCGGGTAACTTAATGAGACCTCGTCTCTACAATAAATCAAAAAATTAGCCGTGCGTGGTAACGCATGCCTGTAGTTCCGGCTACTTGGAAGACTGAGGCGGAAGGATCGCCAGAGCCCAGCAGGTCGAGGCTGCGGTGACCGGGAGTTTGCCACTGCACTCCAGTCTGGGTGACAGAGTGAGACTCCAACCGAAAAAAAATGTTAGTGAGACAATACTCTACACCTATTAGGCTGAGGTAGGAGGAGGACTTGAGGCCACGAGTTTCAGACAAGCCTGGGCAACATGGCCAGACCTCGTCTGTACAAAAAATCAAATGTGCCTGTAATTCCAGCTCCTGGGAAGGCTGAGCCCAGGAGGTTGAGGCCATGGTGAGCTATGATCGAGCCATTGCACTCCAACAAGGGTGACAGAGTGAGATCCTATCTCAGTTTTTAAAACAAGAAATGCAACCTTTATAGTCTTCCAGTTCTGCTAAAATTAAAAAGCAAAACCAACTGGCCACCCCTTCACTCGGCTGGAGTGCCCCAGGCTCCTCGGTGGCAGGTTTCGATGAGACATCTCTCCAGGTGAGTGCCTCCAGGTGAGTGCCAGGCAGACCCTCCACCCCTCAGGCTTCTCTCTTCGGGGGAGGGGCACCTCCCTTCCCTGTTGGGAGCCAGCCACGGAGGCCCACTGAGCGTTAGGGATCAGGAAGGGCCGTTGACCCCGAGACTACTAGGATGTGTTCGGGAGCTATTTGACCCCATTTCCTCCCCCTTTCTACTCAGCACTAACCAGATTAAGCTCCTGTGAGCTCAAAACATAAAAATTCTGAGACCGGGATGAACACAAACTAACTTTAGAAGCTCATTGCTCCCATTCTTCCGCAAACTGCAGTTTTGGCTTTCACACAACTTATAATTCAAACTCTTGTCACATCTAAGAGCCTTAGTATTGGTCACAGGCTTCTGGGTCATGATCTTAGGATTTATTGAAGGTGTAAATTGTAGAATACAGTTTTAGAAGACAGCCATTTTGTTGAAAGAATATGGCTGGGTTACTTGCAGGTAGCCCACTGTGAACTTTGGACTGGGCCACATTCCAAACATTCTGGGATGGGCCACTTTCATTTGTAAAGTAAATACTTAAGCGTCTATAGAATTGTTTAACTTGGCATAAATCAATCAGCTTAGGATGAAAAAGGTTTATAGAATATGTCAATCACAGATTAGGTTATCCTTTGTTATGGGATTTTAAGTTTATCATATGAAAAGGGATTAAAAGCAATCATTGATTAAGTTTTCATGGATTAAGGTTTCTGGTGGGTGGGGGACGCCCCTCCCACATCTGACTTTGTGTATAAAAGACCCATTGTAATTCCCAGTAACACACATCGCTTCTGCACTAGATTGGAGTCCAGTCTCTTTCTCTCTCTCTCTCTTTCTTCTTCCCCCCAATCGCCGACGCCGTCTCCAACTTTAGGGTACCCTGAACCTGGCTGGAGCTGGTCCCCAGCACTTCCCCACTGCCCACATTCCCCCACCGGCTGTGACGCTTTCCTCAGTCTGCCTTGTCCCCACAATGAGCGCCTGTCTCCTCACATCTTCCCTCATTTCTTTAGTTACTGCTCAGCAGGACCAAACACTTCATTAGTAGCTGTTTATTGATCAATGGTTTGATATAAAGTTATTTCAGATCTTCAGGTTTTGCCCAGACAGAATCACAAGCATTACAAATTTTTTTCTTAAAAAAGGGTAGAGGGCAAGTTGGGAGGGGATCAACCTAGCAGTGGGGGCATCTGAGAATAAATTAACAAAAAAATTTAGTATTACCATTTATTGGTGACAAACACTAAGTTTTACTTACATTCCAGGGGGAGAAAAATTCCAGCGTAAACAAATGAATGGAAGCAGTACTTAACTTGCAAGGCTACCAGGCTTCTCATCTGGACCATAGGCAGAACCTTAGTGTACACACCTCTGTGTACGATAGCACAACATCAAAGCAACACAGCTGTATATAGAAACATAGGTCATTCTTTCCAGCCCTACATGGAGATGTAATTAACAGTATCAAGCACTCAAGGAAAATCAATCTGCAGGTTTATATGGACGACACGGAGATCATATCCTGTAGTGTAGGGAAAGCTCCATCCTCAGGAGCCATATGTATAGACACAAATTTTTCATAATCTTTAAAACAAAGATCAAAGTTCATTTGTTTTAAGTCCTGTTTGTATTAACAAAAATAGAAATAAAATAGAAAAGGAACCAAATGACCATCTAAAGTTTAAACTGCCTGAAGTGTCCAATTTATACAACTATGGGAGACTTCATCAAGGTTTCTGAGAAGTCCAGAACTGTTTCAGCCGAACCAGAGGGCACACAATTTGCATCACTGAAATGGTCCTGGGTTAGTCCGATGAAATAAAAACATATAACCACATACACATGGATATGATCTTTGCCGGTTAGATTACTGATAAAGTCAGTCTCAGACAAGTTTCCAAACTGTGCTATATAACTAGATACAATTGAGAAACTCTCAAATGAAGATTTTATATAGTGTCATATCAATCAAAAGAAAAGAATGAAACTAAGAATACATATTACTGTTGGAGGGAAGCAGTGGTTATGGCGTGGGACGACAGGAGATGTGGGGCCACAGCACGCTAGGAAAGTTCGGTTGCGCCGAGCAGGAAGCATCTGATTTTCTCTGGTGCTTTTAGCTCTGGGGCCGATGTAAGGCCTCTCTCTGGCGTGGCTGTCCAGGGTTTGTCCCAAAGCGTTGGAGCGAGCCAGTTTCAGAAGGGGTCATGCTTTCTGTTTCTTCTTTCACACAGAAAAAAAAAAAAAGAACAAGACCAAGCACTGCGGAGCCCAGGGCACAATCTGCTGGTTTCCTGATGGAGCCAGCCTGCCGGGCAGGCCCTTCCTTCCCCAAGGGCAGTTGTTTCTGTGTGGGGACCGCTGGTTCACGAGCGGCTGTCACAGCAAACCCCAGCATGGTCCGGCTCGGTCACAGTCACCTCCTCGTGTCTCCGTCGTCTTCACCACCACCACCCACGTTCTTCACCCACTGTGTCTCGGCCCACTGGAGGTATCAGAAATTCCAAATTTTCAAAGCAGTTTCAGTATTTTCAGTATATATTTTGGGATTTTATAATGGTTCATGGCCAGAAAAGGTTCAGCACCTCCCACACCTTTAGGGAAGAAAAATGAAAACGACACCAATTTTGAAATGTAACATAACTAAACTTATGTCAAAAATAAAAAGCAATGAGCAAACATCCAAGTCCAAAATCTTAGACCCAGTTTATGATAATCCAATTAACGGTATCCCAGAGTACACCACTCACAGTGAAGAAAGCAAGGAACGTGTGTGTGTGTATGTTATCTCTGGGAAACAAAGGAAGAAAATGAAGAAAGAAATACATGTCTGTATTTGCACAGAGAAACATAGGAAAGACATTGGAGAAACAAATGTCATCTGTGGGGGGTAGAGGAGAGTGGGAGGGATGTGGACTGTGAGGGCAGGACCCACCGTGTACCTTGCAAAGACAGAGTTCTGACCACAGAGTGTATGAGCTATTCAAAATAAGTTAAAAAGAGAAAAAGAAAGAAAAAAGACACTCTCTGTCCAGAGAACCTGGAAGTCTTTCAGGGGAAGGGGCTAGCAAGTAACTCAGACAAGTGTTCCTCACTGCATGCCCAGGTCAAGCACCCTCCATGTAAAACCGCGGCTTACACAGACATTGGTCCGTTTCCTGTTCTTGGCATCTCTGTACTTTGTTGGTCCAACTCAGACAGCAACTTTAAAATGTTCAGAGCAGCCTGGTGGGGACAGAAAGAAAAGTAAAACTATGGCCACTGCATGGGACCACAGCATGAGACACAGAGTCAGGTGAGAGTGCCTACCACCCACAAACAAGTGGCAACTTTTTTTTTTAGTTAGTTGGTTTCATTCTGTCGCCCAGGCTGGAGGGCAGTGGCACACTCATGGCCACCATAGCGTAGACCTGCTGGGCTTCAGTGAGCCTTTCCCCTCTGCCTTCCAAGCCGCCGGAACTACAGGCACACACTAATTAACCACACCCAGCTAATTTTTGATTTATTCTAGAAACGAGGTCTCACCAAGTCACCCAGGCTGGTCTCGAACCCGCAGGTTCACGCAGTCCACTTGCCTCGGTCTCCCAAAGTGCTGGGATTACAGTCTGAGCCACTGAGCCTGGCCAAGTGGCAACTTCTTAAATTCCAGGTTTAAAGGTTTGGGTTTTAGTTTAAAATACAAAAAAAAAAATTTTTTTTTTTTTTTGAGTTGGAGTCTCACTCGGTCGCCCAGACTGGAGTGCAGTGGCCACTCCCGGCCACTGCAGCCATGACCTGCTGGGCTCCGGCGATTCTTCCGCCTCAGCCTTCCGAGTAGCCAGAATTACAGGCATGCGCTACCACACCCGGCTGATTTTTTGATTTATTGTAGAGATGAGGTCTCGCTGCCCAGGCGGGTCTCAAACCCGCAGGCTCAGGCAATCCGCTCACCTCAGCCTCCCAAAGGCGCGGGATTACAGGCTGAGCCACCGAGTCCGGCTAATTTTTTATTTATTGTAGAGACGAGGTCTCACCAAGTTGCCTGGACTGGTCTCGAACCGTAGGCTCAGTAAAATACACATTTTTTTTTTTTTTTTGAGTTGGAGTCTCACTCTGTCACCCAGATTGGACTGCAGTGGCTGCTCCCAGCCACCACAGCCGCGACCCGCTGGGCTCCAGCGATCCTTCCGCCTCAGCCTTCCGAGTAGCTGGAATTACAGGCGCGTGCTACCATGCCCAGCTAATTTTTGATTTATTGTAGACATGAGGTCTCACCAGGTTGCCTAGGCGGGTCTCAAACCCGCCGGCTCAGGCAATCCACTTACCTCAGCCTCCCAAAGGCGCGGGATTACAGGCTGAGCCACCGAGCCCGGCTAATGCAAAACGTTTAAAGTAAATTATCCACAGTTACCTCATTGAATCACAACCTATTATATTTCCTTCTAGTATTTTTAACCTTATAGTAGCCAGACTGTACAAATGTTATATCCTGCTCTCAAAAACTATCATGTATTTTTCTTATTACATTATCTCCAGAGACATTCGTTTCATGGATACAGTATGTTCCATCAAGTGACACCACAGTTGACTCAGATTAGTCAATCATCAATTCCTTTTCTTGGTTTTCTGCAACCGTTTCAACGTGAACAGAATACCAAGGTAAGGGCACTCTCTGCAGGAAACGTGGGCCTGCAGTTTCCTGCTCTGAGTGAGCTCCAGGTCCCAGTGGCCCCTCTGGCCAGCATGGGAAAGGGGCGGAGGGGGAGTGAAAGCTGACGAGCTCCGGGCAACAGAGGGAGACAGACCATCAACGCGATAGAAGCCCTCAGACCCATGAAGTCTGTGGCCAAGCCAGGCGAGGAGGCTCCATAGAGCCACAGTCCAGCTCCGGGCCCCACCCAAGGGGGACATACCATGTCGTGGCAGGACTGAAGATCCTTGCCGATGCCATGGCTGATCAGAGGTGGCTGAGAGGAGCAATTGATGAGGGATACAAATTCATTCTTGTTGTTTTTGGGGAAGTCTTTGTATTCAACCTAAGGGAGAAAAGAGAGCTGAGGCCAGGGCAGGGAGCGGTGAGTGCGAGTCGCCCGCAGCACGGAGCACACACTTCTCTTCCAGGGCTCGGCCTGACTGGAGGAGCCAAGTCCTTTCCTATCAGGCAGGAGGAAGTGTCACTGTTCTCTGGGAAATCCAAGTTTACAACCACTACTAGTGGTCACAGGCCTTCAGCGTTGGCTGGGATTCTGTAGTGCCATTACCAGACCGTCCCCGTCCCCAGGACTACCTCCCCCGCCCCTCCGCCTTCCCCCAGGCAAAGCCCTCGAAGTCAGAAACAAGGCTTGAAACCCTTCCTCTGAAAGAAGCCCAGAGGACAGCGGTCCTGAGGCACAGCCCTCACAGCTCGGGTGTGACATTACCTGGAATCCCTGGACTCTGGTAAGATAGTCCAGCTGCTCAGAGGGTCTCGTGAGCGGTCCATGGGGTGCGTGGCCCGAAGAGACGCTGCTCCTTGCGATGGTCTCGGCTGTGGGCGAGGTGCCCCCATACAACAGCTCTCGGGCTATCATGGCAGTCACCGTGGCCTTGGCAGGGTTCGGGGCTGCCCGGGTGAAATCTTTGGCGTGATGTCCTTGACTGACTCCTACAGCCTGGGCGACCTCGGGCACCATTGGGAGAATTCCAGCAGGCAGCTGCTGATGACTTAGACAAGGCATCCTGAACTCATCCTCTCTACTGCCTGGGAGAGACACATGCAGACCAGCTCGAATCCACACGCACTACCTGGAGGGCCGGCCCTCCCCTGGACCCCAGGGCACAGGGAAGGCTGCAGGCACGGGTGCCCTGCACTCACTGGCTGGACACCTGGCTTCCTCAGGACCCTTGCAGATCTTTGAAGCTCATGCCAATCAAGACAACAGTAAGCTTATACTCACTAGTCCCGTTTTCATCCCCAGAGCCAGGTTCAAAAAAGGTTACTTTTCTTCCATCCCCAGGTTTCTTTATGGGTGTCTTAAAAAAGAAAAAAAAAGGACATGAGCATAAATCAAATCACTGAAACGTCAGCCCCTGCTATCCAAAACTACACAACCTCCAACCCACATCAATCGAGGCACCTGGCAGGAAAGCCCTTCCCCAAAGCTGCCCGCTAGAGCACGCAGGCCACCTTGGAGAGCCTGTCCCTCTCGCCTCACCAACCGTTCCACAAAGAACATCTGGCAGAGAGGAAAAGGCATTGGCCTGTGGAGATGAGCCGGTGCCCTGCACCCACAGGAAGACGGGAACGTTAACCTTCAGAGGAGCAGAGATGCTAGACAGCAGCTGCCCTCCGAGGTGGGGAAAGAAGCGTTTAGACTAAAGCTAAGCAAATTGAAGATATTTCCTGAAGCTAATATCCAATTAAAAAGCAAGGTCACACATCCAAAGATAACACCCTTGGGGGGGAAATGTGTTTCAGTGAGAATTTTGTCACACACAAGGTCTCCCTTCTGAGCAGTAACAAGGGAAGGATGCTTATGAGTGCTCTATAAGACTGTGGAATGAAACCCCAAAAGCCCTGTTCAGGATCTGTGGTGTTTGGGGTCCCAGTTATTAACTATGTGGCCATGGCTGACACTGTTTCTCTCTGTCAATGCGACTGGCAAATGTGAGCAAGCCACTCTTGGTTCCAAGCTGATCTACAAGATCACTCAGTGTTTGGGAGCAGAAGCTCACTTGAGGCTTTCACTGGCGTCCAGGACTGCTCTAGGCAGAGCTGAATTTTTCAATAGCAAATGATTTTCACTTGCTGTTCATCTCATATAAGAACAAATAAATCCCAGATCAACACTCTACTGTCAGGGTCTCAGTGTCCCAGAAACTCTAAGGCCGGCACTGCGGTGAACGGAGGCCTACGGGTCATGAGTCTCATGCAGGCAGATGACAGGATTTACACTTGTTAGCTTCAAGCCCCTACGGGCACCCTACCAATGGAGGGGAGCACGCGGCCCTCCACAAGGCATCCCCGACCACAAAGACACTGAACCAGCAACGGCCTAAGCCAGAGCCATGCCTGGGACCAGGGGACTTGCAACTCCCTCCGAGCATGTTATAATCGTCCAAAGGGCTAAGATGCGCCTGGCAGGGCCATTGTGCTGCCAGGAGTGCGTAGCCTGACGCTGGCCCGAGGTGCTAGGGTTGCCCAGGGTGAGGTGAGAGGGCCATTTTGTGAGGAGAGAGCCCGAGCATCACCTTTTCCTCCGACTTGAGCGCTGGTTTGGCAGGCTGTGCCTGCGGGACTTTGAAGCCAAGGATCTCCAGCATGTTCTCAGCCGCGTTGCGCTTGGCCACCTTCTTATTGGTGCCCGCTCCTTCTGCAGTGTGGTTTCCAACCTTCACCTGCACCAAGAAGTCAAAACATAGACCAGTGCTTAAGACTTCAGAGGAGAGAACAGGTGGGAATTGGCAGTGTGGGCAAAAAAACCATGAGTGGTCTTAATGGCTTAAGGGTGGCGCCCAGGGCTGGCCTGCCTCATCTGCCAAAGCTGATTATTAAATACTCAGGCGACTGGAAAGCCAGCTGCTAAACACAGCCAGTTTTAAACATTAAATTACGTGTGCTTATAATTAATTAAATTGTTTTATCAAGCAGAGGTAATGATGTGCCTGCATTTTACAGAGATCTGCATTCGGAGGTTCTGTCCATGTCCTGAATTTGCACATAATGGGCTACATCTCCTCCCAACTCTGTGACCAGAAGTGGCACCTTGATGTTGAAATCGGCCCTGGTGGGAGTATTTACACCACAGAAATCTGCAAATGCAGATTAAGTTGTTGACTGATTGTCTAACTCTAAATTTACACTGATGGAGAAAAGGTTAATATCACAGATGAAGCTTAGAAGCATGTTAAGTCTGTAGCCATTACACTGAAACTAGTACAAAAACCTGAAACATTCTTCCAGTCTTCAGAAATTATTGTTCAGTTCTGCAGAGAAGTCACTCATATCGTCTCCAAAGAGTGAAATCACACATCTTCACTGTTGTACTTTTATCTTATTTGTGAATATAAATAAAAATATCAACCAATGTTCATGCTAGAGTTAAAATCCCAAGTCTACAATGTGGATCTGTCAGTGGCATGAGCAACATTTTGGCTGAACTGGATAGTAATAAAGCATAATATGTTGTCTGATTTCACAACACTGTGGGTGACTGTCATACCGAAGTACGTGCGAACTTCATAAAAAAGAATGTTATTTGTAAATCACATACACATCCTTTCTACTGGCAAAAGTTATAACCTCTGTATGCACGTGTGTGTCTGATATATGCACATACACATGCCTCCCAGCACACGCTCTCCCTTGAGAGCTGGCTGATAAACACACCCCAGCACACCACTGCCGACCACCCCATTCCAAGCTGGCCTGATCACAGGAACCCAGCTACTGAAACCAGAAGCTCCAAGTCCCAAGACCGAAAAGTCCCAAAAGCCTTCCCAGCTGTGAGACTGGCGTGTGACTAGACTCCAGCCTGGTCACCTACCGGCCATTTCCTCTTAGGCAAATTACTAATCCTCTCAACAAACTGCAAGTTCCTTGTTGAATGGAAGGATTATTCTCCTACCTTCTGACTGCACAGGCACAGCACCCCAGGTCAAGTGACAGTTCTACACAAGGACTGAGTGTTCTGTTTTTCACCAGAAAATACCTTTAGGTGCAAATCACAAGGGAAGCTGCCCATGCGCAGTGGTCATTTAGTAAGCGAAGTCCAGGGAGAAACACTCCGCACAGCTCTGCAGTGTCACACCACCTGGGGGTCAGGATGGCCAGAGGAAGGGCGTCCACAGCTTGAGCAGACCCACCTGCATCACGAACTCCCTGCGGCGTGGGAGGCCTCGCTCTGTGAGGAGCAGGTACTCTGGCTCCTTCTCCTTCTTCGCCTGCTGGATCTGGGCCAGTCTGCTGATCGGGTTGATCCCCTGGCCGTACTCTGGGCTTGTCTGTGGCTGAGGGACAAAGTGCAAAAACTCTGTGCCACTCAGGACGTGACAGGAGATGAAACGTTTCATGTGATCCGATAGCTCAGAAGTAACCAGACCTTCTTTTAACTTAGCCCTTCCAAAATGAAAAGCTGCTTTGTGATTTTCTACGATTGTTCTGAGGTGATTTTAAGCTCTTGGCAAACCAGCATCAGCATCTCACTATGATTCGGCAATCATCACTGCCGTACCCACTTTGTTAACAAATTCAACATATGACAGTAAATATGCAGAAAAAAATATGAAACACTGATACTAAAATTCCCTAAAAGTCTGTACTATAGTGGGTTCCTAGCTTTCTTAAAAAAAAAAACAAACCTGATGCAGACACCACATCAACAGAACCTAAGAATCCCACAGTTATTTCCCAGAGCTGCTGCCTGTCATGGAATCCTCATCCCCTCCACTGTCGGGGTGCTTCCAGGATACATTAGGTGAAAAAGGAAACCGCAAAAGAGCATGAAGGGGAACTCCCAAAAAACTGAATTATCTCTTGGAGGGTGGGCTTCTTGTCGGCACGCTTCCCCTGCTAGGAAAGTGTTCTAGGAACCTACTGGCATCCGTGTACTAGCTATCGTTGCAGTGAAAGGCTGCGTTCAGCTTCAGTGAATTTTTGGTTTTTTGGGTTTTTTTGAGATTCTTTAACACGTTTGCCCATCTCACGGTGGATAATTTACAAGTGCACCTTCCCACACCACGCTGAGTGTTCAGCAGTTTTTTTTGACACAAAGTGGCATGACCTCCATGCCTCACCCTCCCTGTTCACCCAATCTCATCCCAAGCGACTTTTCTTTCGTTTCCCCAGATGAAAAAAGTCCTCAAAAGGAAACGTTTTGCCAGTGTGGAAGAGGTGAAACAAAAAACAGTAGAAGCACTAAAAGGCATCAAAATGGATGAGTTCCAAAACTGTTTTGAGCAGTGGAAAAGCATCTTGATAGGTGTATTGCTGCCGGCACAGTGGCTCAAGTCTGTAATCCCAGCACTTTGGGAGGCCGAGGTGAGAGGATTGCCTAAGCCCGTGGGTTCGAGACCAGCCTGGGCAACAAAGTGAGACCTTGTCTCTACAATAAATCAAAAAATTAGCCGGGCGTGATAGCTCGTGCCTACAGTTCTGGCTACTTGGAAAGCCAAGGCAGAAGAATTACCAGAGCCCAAAAGGTCGACGCTGGGGTAGCCGCAAGCATGCTACTACATTCCAGCCTGGGCAACAGAATGAGACTCCTACTTTTCTTTTTTTTTTTTTTTTAGTTGGAGTCTCACTCTGTCGCCCAGACTGGAGTGCAGTGGCCACTGCCGGCCACCGCAGCCTCGACCTGCTGGGCTCCAGCGATCCTTCCGCCTCAGCCTTCCAAGTAGCCGGAATTACAGGCATGCGCTACCACACCCAGCTGATTTTTTGATTTATTGTAGAGATGAGGTCTCGCTGCCCAGGCGGGTCTCGAACCCGCCGGCTCAGGCAATCCACTCACCTCAGCCTCCCAAAGGCGCGGGATTACAGGATGAGCCACCGAGCCCGGCTAGACTCCAACTTAAAAAAAAAAAAAAGGCAGGTGTATTGCATCCAATGGAGAGTACTAAGAAGGTGACTGAAGTATAAACATGTAAGAAATACACAATTTTTAACGAATAATTCCAGTTTTGGGGGGACCCTCTTGTATATATAGAATGCTAACTTTTATGTAAGAAGAATCTGGATCATGCTGTAGCATGAAACTGCATATGCTAAAAATCACAACACAACAGATCCTACCATTCCTAAATCCCCCAGTGGAATCCTGACCCTTTCTGGGGGTGGCGAAAGAGTCAACATGTTCTGACATTTTGCTGTATGCTTCTTCTTAGTAGCTCAAAAATACGAAGAAGGCATACTGCAAAATGTCTCCGCACCCTGCCCCACAGCCTCCTCATCTTCAGAACAGGCGTGGTCACTGAGCTGAAGCCCCACAATCACTGGCCCTGCAGAGGGCATCTCGCCCCGCCCAGCTCCTGGCCCTCCTGTTACAGACTTCTTCTACTGAACCACGTGCGTCCTGATTGCCACCTAACCTGAGGCTCTTGTGGCATCTGGAAAGCTCTGCCAGGCCTGGTGGGCGACATGTTTGCCCTGTCCCTTCCACTCTGGGGTCAGCCACCAGTCTTCTACACCCCCAGCCACCTGTAGTAATGAAATGCCCTCTTTGTTCCAAAAGGCTCTCACCTTGACTATGGGTTTTGTTTTCTTTTTGATTCTGGGCTTCACCCGCTCAACTGCAGGCAAGGGTGGCAGCTTCTTCAGCTCCTCAAGGACAGCTATTGCCGCGTTCTTCTTGGAAATCTTCTTGCTCTTCCCTTCACCTTCCCCGACAAACTCCCCAACGGAAACCTTGGTCACGAAGTTCTTCATGTGGGGTGGGCCACTCTCCCGGGCCACCTGTTTCAGAGGGAAAGACTAAGTGAAAGCGAACAGACACTTATTAAGAGCTGTAGGGCACACTGGCTGGCACGCATCACATGAGACATGGAGGGCACATCCAGGGCAAGGCCACTGAAAAGGGCGCATGCCTGTCGACAGAAGGAAGCCAGGACCAGAGGGACGCTCAGCCCGGAACGGAGCCCTTCTACCCCCACCAGAACGGCTAGCACCCCAAGCTGAGTATGAGCCCTGCAACTGGCAAAGCCCAGCAACAAAGGCAGCACAAAGAGTTCAAGGTTAATATTTGCTCTGAGCTCCAGCCAAGACTGAGCTTACTAAACACAGGCTACTTTGCAGTTATAAAAAGGAAGAAGAGGCCAGGCTCAGTGGCTCAGCCTGTAATTCCAACACTTTGGGAGGCTGAGGAGAATGAATTGCCTGAGCTTGCAGGTTCAAGACCCACCTGGGCAACTTGGCAAGATTTCGTCTCTACAATAAATAAAAAATTAACCGGGCGTGGTAGCGCGTGCCTGTAGTTGCGGCTACTTAAAAGGGTGAGGTGGAAGGATCGCCGGAGCCCAGCAGGTCGAGTCTGCAGTGGCCAGGAGCATGCCACTGCACTCGAGCCAGGGCAACAGGGTGAGACTCAACTCAAAAAAAAAAAAAAAAAAAAAAGAGGAAGAAGAAACATCATTAAGCACTGATAAAGAGTGACTGCCAGCATACATTAAGTGAAAAAGAAACAGCAAAAGAATGTATATGGCATGATAAGAAAAAAAGGGTTTATATACATGTCTAAACACACACACACACACACACACACACAGTACTTCTATGCTTGCTTCTGCAAAAGAAAACACAGGAAGGACAAACCAGAACCAGTGAAATTAGTTACCTATGGCAGGTGTAAGAGATTGCGGTAGAGAGACAGGGAATGAGACGTGAATGTATCTCTCTACCGAACCTGGCTGAAAATTCTTTTTTAGGCCAGGTGCAGTGGCTCAAGCCTATAATCCCAGCACTTTGGGAGGCCAAGGCAAGAGCACTGCCTGAGCCCGTGGGTTTGAGACCAGCCTGGACAAAATGGTGAGACCTCATCTCTACAATAAATCAAAAATTTGCTGGGCATGGTAGCGCATGCCTGTAGTTCCGGCCACTTAGAAGGCTGAGGCGAAAGGATCGCCTGAACCTAGCAGGTCGAGGCTGCAGTGGCCAAGAGCGTGCCACTGCACTCCAGCCTGGGAGACAGAGTGAGACTTCAACTCAAAAAAAAAGAAAAAGAAAATTCTTTTAAAAAAAGGATACCTGCTGGGCTCGGTGGCTCAGCCTGTAATCCCGCGCCTTTGGGAGGCTGAGGTGAGTGGATTGCCTGAGCTGCACGGGTTCGAGACCTGCCTGGGCAGCGAGACCTCATCTCTACAATAGATCAAAAAATCAACCGGGCGTGGTAGCGTGCACCTATAATTCCGGCTACTCGGAAGGCTGAGGCGGAAGGATCACCGGAGCCCAGCAGGTCGAGGCTGCGGTGGCCGGGAGCGGCCACTGCACTCCAATCTGGGCGTCAAAGTGAGACTCTAACCCCAAAAAAAAAAAAGGATACCAGAGCCACTAGATATCTACATGGAAGGAAAGGACAATGACAATAAAAATCAAACCATGACCCCCAATTCACACCACAAACAAAAATTAATTGAAGCTGGGTCACAAACCGGAATGTTAAAGCTAAAACTATAAAGGTTTTAGAAGAAAACAGGAGAAAGCTTCATGACCATGAAGTTGGCAAGAGTTGAACACAAAAGACAAAACACTCCAAACAGAAAGAAAAAACCAGAATTCCTCATAATTGAAAATTGCTTATCAAACGACAAGATTTGTAAAGTAAAAAAAGCAACCCACAGAATGGGAAGAATACTAGCAATATATGTATCTGACAGAGACATACATTGTATCTGACAGAGACTCTATGTCCAGACTAGTTAGAGTTCTTGCAGGTCAATAATGAAAAGACAAACTATTCAATGACAAAAATGAGCAAATACTTGAACAATACAGTCGCATGTCACAAAATGATGTTTTGGTCAACAAAGGACCCTATATAAGACAGTGGCCCCCTAAGATTATAATGGAGATGAAAAACTCCATCTAGTGACATCTCGATGATCCTGCCCCTGTGTAAGCCTAGGCTAATGCATGTGTTTGTGTCTCAGTGTTTATATATATATATAAAAACACTTTTTTTTTTGGTCGGAGTCCCACTCTGTCACCCAGGCTGGAATGCATGGCAGGCTCACGGCCACTGCAGTCACGACCTGCTAGGCTAAGTAGATCCTTCCACTCCAGCCTTCCAAGTAGCTGGAACTACAGGCATGTGCCACCATGCCTGGCTAATTTTTCTTGATTTATTGTAGAGATAAGGTCTCACCAAGTTGTCCAGGCTGGTCTCGAACCTGTGGGTTCAGGCAATCCTCTCACCTTGGCCTCCCAAAGTGCTGGGATTATAGGTGTGAACCACTGCGCCTGACCATATATATTCTTAAAACCAGAAAAAAGGACCAGGAGTGGTGGCTCACACCTATAATCCCAGCACATTGGGAGGCCACAATGGGAGAACTGTTTGAGACCAGCCAGGGCAATATGAAGAGATCCCATCTCTAAAAAAATTTAATAATAAACCAGAAAACAGCTTACAGAATAAGGACATAAAGAAAATATTTTTTGTGCAGCTATATAGTGTGGTTGTGTTTTAAGCTAATGTTTTCACAAGTCAAAAAGTTTTTAAGCCAGGCTCGGTGGATCAGCCTGTAATCCCGCGCTTTGGGAGGCTGAGGTGAGTGGATTCCCTGAGCCTGCAGGTTCAAGACCCGTCTGGGTAACTTGGTGAGACCTCATCTCTACAATAAATCAAAAAAATCGGCCGGGCGTGGTAGCGCATACTTGTAATTCCGGCTACTGGGAAGGCTGAGGCGGAAGGATCGCCGGAGTTCAGCAGGTCGAGGCTGCGGTGGCCAGGAGCAGCCACTGCACTCCAGTCTGGGCGACTGAGTGAGACTCCAACTCAAAAAAAAAAAAAAAAAATTTTTTTTAAAGTTAAACATATCTGGGCACGGTGGCTCACACCTATAAACCCAGCACTTTGGGAGGCAAGGTGAGAGGACTGCCTCAGCTCATGGGTTCAAGACCAGCCTGGGCAACTTGGTGAGACCTCATCTCTACAATTAAAAAAAAAAATCAGCCAGGCTCGGTGGCTCAGCCTGTAATCCCACACCTTTGGAAGGCTGAGGTGAGTGGATTGCCTGAGCCCGCGGGTTCGAGACCCGCCTGGGCAGCAAGACCTCATCTCTACAATAAATCAAAAAAATCAGCCGGGCGTGGTAGCGCGTGTCTGTAATTCCAGCTACTCGGAAGGCTGAGGCGGAAGGATCGCCAGAGCCCAGCAGGTCGAGGCTGCGGTGGCCGGGAGCAGCCACTGCACTCCAGTTTGAGCGATAGAGTAAGACTCCAACTCAAAAAAAAAAAAAAAAAATTAGCCGGGTGTGGTAGCACACGCCTGTAGTTCCAACTACTTGGAAGGCTGAGGCAGAAGGATTGCCTGAGCTGTAGGTCTAGGCTGCGGCGGCCTAAGTGTGACACTGCACTCCAGCCTAGGTGACAGAGTGAGACTCCAGGCTGCGGCGGCCTAAGTGTGACACTGCACTCCAGCCTAGGTGACAGAGTGAAACTCCAACTCAAAAAATAAATACATAAATAAAATTAAAATTTTTTGTTAAATAAATAAACGCCAGTTTGTAGCCTTTTGTTTTTCTTCTTAAGACTCACAGAATCTGTTTTTCTGTATCCATTCGTTTCTAGAGTGAGACTCCAACTCAAAAAAAAAGTTAAACGTCTATAAAATATAAAAGCTCTAGTAAGCTAAAATTAACTTACTGAAGAAAACTATTTAAAAAGTAAGTGGAATACAGCCCCAGTGTACAGTGTTCATAAGGTCCTCAGTAGTGCAGGCATGTCCCAGGCCCTCACGCTCCCTCTCCATCACTGACCGACTCCCTGAGTGACTTCCAGTCCGGCAAGTTCCATTCATGGCAAGCCCCCTACACAGGCGGGCCATGTTTTACCTTTTACACCATATTTTTAGTGTACTTTTTCTGCATTTAGGCACAAATATTTGCCACTGTGTTACCACTGCCTACAGTATTCAATACAGTCACATACCGTACAGGGCTGTGGCCTAGGAGGCCACACCATACAGCCTCAGTGTGCAGTAGGGACGGTGCCACCAAGGCTTGTGTAAGCACACTGCAAGATGCTCCCACAATGTCAGAATCACCTGGTGATGCGTTTCACAGAACATACCCTCCTTATTAAGAGATGTATGACTGTGCTTTACAGAGTATGATCTCTAAATGGCCAGTAAGCATATAAAAGTATTCTTCCTTAGTCATCAAGGAAATGCAAATTAAAACCACAACGAAAGATGAACATACACACAAATTGCTAAAATTTATAAGACTCGTCACGGGTGGCAGAGACGTGGAGCAAGTGGTGGGAGTGTAAACAGGGACAATTACTTTGGGAAACTATTGAGCAACTAAAGTTAGCCACCCACTCTGTGGTGCCCTCGTACTTGAGAAAACCTAGGCAAGGATTTCGCAACAGCTTTACGCATAAAAGCCTCAAAGTGGAAACAATTCAAGTGCCCCTCAGCAGGACAATATATAAACGACACTATTTCACATTCACACAATGGAATACCACTCGACAGTCAACTACTGATACATACACTTGGGTGAATCTCAAAAACATGACAAGCACAAAAAACTAGACACAAAGCCATATGGACTGTATGGAAGTCTAAAAATGAATTTCAGAAAGCAGTGTTGGCTGGGTGGGGATGAACTGAAAAGGGGCAGAGAGCACTTCAGGACGTTATGGAACTCCTTCCTCTATGTCGTGACCCGGGTAGTGAACCATGGTTTTGAACATATGCTACAATGCATGAACTGTTCCTGCAAGACACATACATTTTGCTGTATATAAAGCATATTTCCACTGTCTGCCAGCATGGGGAAGAAGTGATCCAAGGAACTTTGGAGCACACTATTTTGATGACATGCCTTCAGTGTAATGATAAAAAGATACTGCAAAGCTAACAAGAGCCGCATTTCTCCTGCCTTCCCTGGGAAATAAAAGAGCTAAGCTAAAAAGATGTCTTCAACCATCCTTACCAGCTTGCTGTTGATAGGATGAACCAGATTCTGCAACATGGAGTAAGCAACAGAGAGGAAGATCCCTAGGACGCCAGATAGAGACGAGAGGAGCAAATTTGTGATTCAGAAGACGCACACTTCCCGGCTCTCACCAGGGCAGCAAGCACAGATAGCCTCCCTTGTGTCCACTCCAAGGAACCAGGGCCCCTGGAAGGAGTGCCTGAGGCC
Organism: Cephalopachus bancanus; assembly: GCA_027257055.1. Lineage (NCBI taxonomy): Eukaryota > Metazoa > Chordata > Mammalia > Primates > Tarsiidae > Cephalopachus > Cephalopachus bancanus. Next base: position 602,643 of record JAPVLO010000732.1, on the reverse strand, counting down.
ATTTCTATTTTAAAAATCTCCATTTCCACTGGGGCCAAAGCTCCATTTTACCAGAAGGTATGGAAACTCTCAGAATCTAAAGGGAGAGGTATGAGGGTAAATTAATAAAGGAAGGACTGTTGCTTCAATAAACGGTATAGAAACAACTGGATATCCAAAAACAAAGAACAAAAAAATTCAACCCCCACATCACTGTGTGTGTGTGTGTGTGTGTGTGTGTGTGTGTGTGTGTACAGAGAATGCCAAAAAAACATATACACATTTTAAGAAAGGAAAAAAATGGTATTAAAACTGTAATACCACCGGGCTCGGTGGCTAATCCTGTAATCCCGTGCCTTTGGGAGGCTGAGGTGAGTGTATTGCCTGAGCCTGCAGGTTCGAGACCCACCTGGGCAACTTGGCGAGACCTCATCTCTACAATAAATAAAAAATGAGCCAGGCGTGTAGCGTGCGCCCGTAGTTCCAGCTACTTGGAAGGTTGAGGCGGAAGGATCGCTGGCGCCCAGCAGGCAAGGCTGTGGTGGCTGGGAGCGGCCACTGCACTCCAGTCTGGGCGACAGAGTCAGACTCCAACTCAAAAAAAAACAAAACAAAAAAACACTGTAATACCGATAACAAAAGATGAATGAATACAAGTCACATTTGACTTCTGCAATTACAAGAGGTGCTCAAAGTGGTTACAATCAACGTCCAGACACTTCTGATGATGGCAAACTGAAAGTAACACATAGATAACATCTCTTAAAATGTATATACATTTTGGGGGCACCCCCAGTACATATAAACTCAAAATTAATCACAAGCTTAAATGTAAGAGCTGAAGCTATAAATCCTCCAAAAAAAATAAAGGTTTTCTAGCAGTGTTTCTTTTTCAAGAGACTTGCCAGTGTCAGGTCTTCCTGATATGAAACGTTTGCCTGCCTTTTCTTCCTCTCTTCTTCTCTTTAACAAACTTTGTTTTAAAAACAAGAAAGAAAATAAAGATTTTCTTAGATTAGACAAAGGTATCTTAGGACACAATAATGAATTATAAAAGAAAAATTTGACAAACTGGACACCACCAAAATTAAATACCTCTGCTCTTTGGAAGACATGAAAAATAAAATGACAAGCCACAGACTTGGAGAAAATAACCTGCAAAATACTTACCTGATAAAGGACTTGTATTCAGAATATTTAAAGAACCATCAAAACTCAGTAGTAAAAAGACACTAAAAAAATCGACAAAAGACATGAACAGAAATTTCACCAGAGAAGACATACAGGTTGCAAAATAAGCACATAAAAAGATGCTCAGTATAACTAGTCTTCGTGGAGATAAAATTGAAATCACAAGAAGACACTGTACACCTAACAGAACCACTAAAGTTTTAAAAATGGACAATCCCAAGTGACAAGGACATACAGCAATTAAGCTTCTCTCATACACTGCAGTGGGATGCAGAATGAACATCCAGCATGGAAAACAATCCGGCAGCTTCTCACACAGTTGAAGGCCTTTGTTTATCATCCAACTGAGCAAATCCACTCTCAAGTTTTTACAGGAAGAGAAATGAAAACATGTCACCACATGTATATAAATGTTTACGGGAGCTTTACTTTTAATTTATTTACCTATTGGAAACAATACAAATGGTCTTCACCTGGTGAATGGATAAGCAAGCCATGGTATGCCCACCCAGTGGAGACCACTCAACAACAGAAAGGAACAAATCACAGATACACAACAAGAGATGACTCCAAGCTTGCATTATGCTAAGACGCTAAGCTAAAGAAGCCAGACAAAGGGCAACACATTCTGATTCCACTATGCACTATTCTTAATGAAGGCCAAACAACAGGACAGACATCAGCTCAGTTCCCAGAGGCTGAGGATGCAGGGGGGCGACTGACTGCAAAGGAACACGAGGAATAATGTTCCAGGGTGGAATATGCTACAGAACTTGACTGTGGTGGTGGCGACACAACTGTATGCATTTATCAAAATCCATAGGATGGTATACTTACACAGGGAGATTTTTACTATATGTAAACCACACCTCGAAAAATCTCGCCCTGGTGACTCAGCCTGTAATCCCAGCAATTTGGAAGGCTAAGGCAAGTGGATTGCCTGAGCCTGCGGGCTCAAGACCAGTCCAAGCAACTTAGCGAGAGCTCATCACTACAATAAATCAAAAATTAGCTGGGCATGGTAGCGCGGGCTTGTATTTCCAGCTACTTGGAAGGCTGAGGCAGAAGGATCACCAGAGCCCAGCAGGCTGACACTGGGGTAGCTGTAAGTATGCCACTGCATTCCAGCCTGGGCAACAGAGTGAGATTTCAACTCAAAAAAAAAAAAAAAAAAAAAAAAACGGACCCACCTCCACACCAAAAACCAAACCAATGGGGGCATTATAAAGGGCACAGGAGTCTGTTTGAAGTCAAATTTGTACATCAAAATGAATGACAATGGAATAATACTTTAGGGTCACACATAGTGGCTCACACCTATAATCCCAGTGCTTTGGGAGGCTGAGGTGAGAGGATTGCTTGAGGCCAAAGGTTTGAGACCAGCCTGGGCAGCATAACAAGACTCCGTGTCTCTGCAAAGATAAAAAAATTATCTGGGCATGGTGGCACAGGCCTGCAGTCTTAGTTACTCAG